>JALBCR010001751.1:0-255644 GCA_030710515.1 Abscondita cerata | reverse complement strand
CCAAAAGTGGGAATAGGAAAAAAGAAAAAGAAGAAAAAGGTGAAGAAGAAAAAGGTAAAAGTGTAAAGGTGTGGGGCAAAGGTGTGTAAAAAGGTGTGCCCTCTCCTCCTCCTCTCTCTCCCATTTGAAAAATTCTCGAAATGTCTGCATAAAACAGCTTAAAGTATACGGAGAGTATAATATACGCTTCATAACAATAATTATAGTAATTCTGTCAGTTAATTTTTGGTGAATAAACCTACTTACTTAAAATATTCTTTTTTTCCACCGTGTCTTCGCAATTTCCAAATATCTCCACCAACTTTTGCCAAGCTCGGTTCTTGATAATTTTATTTGAGTAATCATCACACTCAATGTCTCATATTGCAGGTTTCTTCTACACCTCATCAATAAATAGTTCAGTGTCGAAACGATCCATGGCGAACTCACAAGCAGTGACGTGCTCACCGCGCGGTATCCGCAACGCAACTGAACGCGAAGTAAAGACTCCGATAGTAATGGAAACGCGCGGGAGTAGCGCGATTCTATTTTCTGGCGGTTGGGTTGCGGTAACCGCGCGGCTTGATTAACCGCGCGGTTATGTCTGAACGATTACTTAATAACTCATACAAACAAGACCCGCGCGATTTCCATGCGATTCTGAAATCGTGCCGTTCCCGCCGTGTCTGATCTAGCGCTTATTGCTTGGCTTTTGGCTTTTGCTGTAGGCAAGTCTCAATTTTTTTAAGATGTAACGAGAATTAATGAAATAAATAAAAGTAGTGTCGTAAAGTTTTTGGATAGGGATTTTGTTTAACAATTACGGATTATGAAAATAAACTTTAGACCGAAATATTTTTTCCTTGTTTTTGGTGGTATTGACGTATCCAAGCGTGTTTCGTAAACACGCATATAAAACAGCTCTAGAATTACATAAATATTTACCTACGCAAGGTAGGAATGCTTCTTCATTTTTTGGAACTTCACCTGGAAGAGTTATTGTTTTAAATTACTCCATCCTTTTGAAAACACATCATTTTCTCCGTGGTCTACGACCTTTTTTCCCTAAATTGTAACATTTAAAGTCTTAACACGAGTCGGGTAATATTGGATGCGCTAAATTATTTTCTATTATTTCATAGGAATGTACTACAAATTTTCCTTTAATGTACGAAAATTAGTATTTTTCCAAAGAAAAGTTACGAAAAATTAAAATAAGCTAAAATTTATTACGCTTTAATTAGTTATCTATAGTAACACAAATATCATACATCTTCAACTAATAATATCGTGTTCTCTCTTGTTTCTTTACTTACACAAATATTGGCAACCAAGTTATAACGAATAATCGTGCGACAAGTTCTTATCCATCCTGGTATGCATATCTTAATCAAACTAGCTCTAAAAGACAAACAGAGTGGTGAGGTCAAAATTAGAAATAAGCAGGATTAAGCGCCACTCAAAATACATGAATTGATAAAACACCGTCTAGTGATAATAACTTGTCTTGTAACATAAAATTGTTCACCAATTGTGGGAAATTACTTAATCAAAAAATAATTTATGTGTACAAACAGTAGAATCTTTAGAAGCACCGATTTGAACGTTTGACATCAATAACTTCAAGTTTATAGCACACGTTATTAATGCTTTCACTTTGGGTCTATGAACAATCACGCTAAAATCAAAGATATGAGAGAGAAAGCACAGTAGGATAATGTTGCCTGCGACAAATTCCAATTAAAAGGTCCTTTAGGTGATAAAACGAAATGACTCCAACTTCGAAAGCAGTACTGGAATTTTGTATGTGGGAACTCTTCTAGGTGGTTGATGCGATTGCAGCTGCCCAACGTGGTTTACTACTCTATCCACAAAAAGGTTGTTCAATTACAGATCGTTGTGTACACCAGGTGTATAGGTATCAACTATCCCAATTAAAACATACTTAGGCTTAACGATCTAAAAGGACACCGGACAAGTAACGGACGTAGGAATACAAGAAACTGTAATTGAAAAAAACTCAAATGTATCCGATCCTTAACACGGGGTGGAATAAATTAAAAACGCTTACCTACAAAAATGGTAGAACTAGCGTAAATTCGAATTCAATCTCACATTTATTTCCATTCCCTTAAGATGATTAAAAAAATTTTATATTAGTTTATTATAATGAATTAAAATCCTTATCGCATTTTTCTTTATAGTGATAGTAACACACCGAATGACGGTACAACGGAAAAGAAAGAAAACAACGTTTGCAATTCGATTTAGAATTTGACCTTGTTTACGACCAATTTAAATAGGACCGGAGCAAGCACTAAAGCGCGGAATAATAGAGTTTTACAACTAGAAAAGTAAATTCTAATAAACGTAAATTCTAATCGTATCAAAGTATCAATCACATGATCAATTAAAGAACATCTAGCTTCATTAATCGTGCGTTTAACCTTACTAATTATTTATTTAGACAAACTAACGGCGAACAGGGGCTGGAAGCAAAGATTACGTCGCATCCCTGTTTACCGCCCTTTTGATTTTGACGAAATTTTTGAATTTTATTGATGGTTTTACATTCCGTAACTCGACCGTTTTATTTCAAGAAACCAATTCATCAACCAAACCAACCCTTTTTTCCGCTGAGCACTGTGCAGCCACTACTTATGTTACGCTTTTGATTCAAAACTTTTGTTAACTTAGTTTTGCACATAACAGTGTAATATTTATTAGTGTTTCAACAAATTTTTTTTTATATTTTAAGTGAATTTTAGTGTTTCAGTAACGTACAACAAAGCTTATTCTGTCCAACTCGTGCTTAGTTTTTATTAAATTTTAATTATTAATTCGATTTGTATATTTATTTGAGTTAACAGTGTCGGAATTGCAAAGATGAATATAAGGATTCTTATTTCATACTTAGATTATATATAAAAAACAAAGAAAAAATAAATGTTAAAAGCGACATCATTAGCTAATCACAAATTAACACGCCTTTTTTTATTTTTAGATAAAGATACCAAACTGAGCTAAATCGATGTTTTAAGGTAATTTATTGATTGTTGTCTTTTAAAAAAATCTTTCGTTTGAAAAATTGTAAGTTGTAAAAATAATTTAATAACTTATTTGAAAATTCACGAGTGCTAATTAATTTCAGTGAATATTTAGACATCATATATTTTCTTATTAAATCATACAACATACAAAGAGGTTCAAAGTAGTGCTCAAGTTTCTAAAAATTAATGAATGCTTTTACGTACTGTGCTTATTGAGTTTACTTCTGTTTGAGCTGGATGTAACAGTGGAATATATGTATTACTGCAGTTATATGCAGTAAGTTTAATTTAATTTTTTTAATTATAATAAAAAGGTTTGCTTTCAATTACTAATTTAATCTTTTATCAAATAAGGGAGCATTTGTCAAACAACCTACTCTTTAAATTGTAGGTATAAAGAAATTTTTACAAAAAAAGGATTGTAGACAAAATTTAAACACCAGTTTATTTTCTACCTTCAACATCTACTCGAAAGGAACATAAATAAAAGAATACATACAAATGAATTTTATTCGTAAAGCTAATGCTTTTTGCGTCGAATTACGATTTTCTGTTTTGTCAATTTAGTTAAAGTAAAATATAATTAAATTGTATATACAATCAACTTGTGTTTAAACGTACCTATACGTATAGTCAGAATTAAATAAATTTGATGTACCTAGAACGGTTTAGTTTTTATTTACTGTTTTACAAGCTATTAATAGTGGCAATTATTTTTTTGTAATTCGCAATTTCTATAGCTTTGTTTCTGTATTGTACACAATACGGAAATAGAAGCTGTTTCCGTACTGTTTTAGGGATTTTAAAAATTTTAGTGTATAACCAAATAATTTACAGTTTTAATTTTGACGTAAGAAAATTAAAGTAAGGTTTTGTTTGGTTAGTTCTTATTAAGTAGATGTTAATATTCAAAGAAAATTCAATGTTAATTAATGAAACAAATTCTTCCAACGTCCGCGCATTCATGACTTACATTTATCTATACATACATATTGTCATTTTATCTTCAATCAACTACAACATGACAGTATAAATAAAAATCTGTCGTAATTTGTAGCAAAGCAAATTTTAATAATAACAAATCGACATTAATCTACAATTGTAATAAATCGTTAATTTGTTCACAGTGATTTTTAAGATATTTTTGTACTGTATGCAACATTCCAATGATAACGTTTAATAACATGTTAGGGATGTTCAGCTCATCTATTTTACAAACGATTGTCTCAGCAGTTGTTCAATATTATTTACTCATTGTTCAAAAGTTAGATTCTTTAAGTAAGGCTGTAGAAAAAATCAAAACTATAAAAAGTAAACATTCCGACTCCTGAAAAGATCTTTTGGTAGTGTAGCGGAACCACTTTAACAAAATGTTTTTTGTAAACTCTACATGCACATGTTTGTGAAATTATAGAACGGTAAATGTAAAATAAAAATTCATCGATAAGGAGTCTTAAGCAAATATGTCCTTGATAAAAGTGTTGCAAAGCCATTGACACAATTGAATATGTGCAGGATAATTGTCTCAATAAGTTGGTAAACTGCTTGCACACAGTAAGGATATAAATATCTTTCTTCGGTATGATGCGACAAGTCATTATATAAAGTTCAACTTGTTTTACTGTGATGAAAACTATTTTATTTCGACAAAACAATTGAAATTGAGTAATTTAATTCTCCATCAACTTAGTGAGCTTATATTAAAATACTGTTGGCAATAAAGACGAAAAAGTAAATAATTATTAAAGGCCAACTCTCACAAAAGTAGAAACGATGAAGTTAGGTTATAAATTTGTGGTAATTTCACAAAAGGTGCGTTCACAATAGCATTTCTTCTCTAGAATTATTAGAGTATATAATTTTATTAAAATTACAAACTACGGTCGGCGGAAAAGTTTTGTAACTAACTCGTGAATTAAACCACATTAAACGACGATTAAAAATCTCAACACATAATTTTGAAGATAGCAGACTTTCAACACCACTTGTTGCTAACTTTATGAGGGTATCAACTACTCTACCAACATAGCTTTAAACCAAAAAAAAACACTAGATCATATATTAACATTTATTTCTTGAAGTATTTGAAGTAAATTTTTGCGAAATAGAAGAAATAGTATAAAAAACACGTGCCACAACTACTTTTTGTCGCACTCCGACAATTGCAAACCTTCCTTCGGTCGGTCCGCAAACTTTGTCTTCGTGCGACAAAACTGTTGTTGTGACACTTATTTTTCAATATACTATTTCTCTATAAGCTTGTTTCGATTGCATTTATTAATTGTTAGCGACAAAGTAGACTAAAGTCAAACATGTACACTAAATCCGGCAAAATTCGAGACACACACTTCATCAAACTAAAGTATTTACGGTATTGGTTGCATAGATTGAATAATTAATACCTAGTAAACGCAACAAAACTTTGGACGTGAAAAACTTTGTTTACAATGTTTGTTTGCTAAATTCATATGTGAATTCTTATCCTCCTTAAATCGATTGTTATTTTCATTATTAACAACTCCTGTGAAAGTACTGAGTGTCCAATTAAGCGAGGCATCCGCCGTATCTCAGAAAATTATAATGGTACAGTTTAGGGGAAAAATGTTGGAAATTATTTTTAGGTTCGTAGATTGACCGCTACAGAGCGCAATTGTAGTACTCCGTTTTCTAGACTCCTTCTAGTTAACATTACATCACCTATTCTCATTCTAAAGACTTTCGCTCAGGAAAGATACAATTAATTCTACAACATTGATACATGCAAAAAGAAGTTGACGACAAATTTGAATCAAAAACGTAAAATAAATAAAAAATGCTCGGTAGCTCTGTTGGAACACACAAAATAAAAGTCAAATAAATCAAAAACGCTTTTACAAAAAATTTCTAAAATTTATTTCATTTAAAACTTATCAAATAAACAAAGTTTATACATGATTAACATTACTGAACTTGGGAAAAAAATCTAATTCATAGCGTGATCGCTAATTTTTATCAACAAATCAATTTATTTAATTTAATTAAATGCTATCTGCGTTACGCTCATACAAATTAAATCGAAACGAATCAAACGAAACATTTTCACCTTGCACGTCTTGCATTAAAATTTTAAATATACATACAGAACGTCTAATTAATCAATAAAAACTCGCCAAACGTGAATAATAGTATGCACGTATGTACGAAAACATTTCTTAATAGTTTACAATTGACATCATGAGTTTTAAAGAGCTGTTTAATTTTGGTATTGTTTCCATATTTATTTAACTAAAAGCATAAATACCTGGAAGACACGCTGACGGCAAACCGGGCTATTGCAAAATGCAACAAAACGTTGATTGCATATTCAATCACAAGTTGTTGTGGTGGTACGGAAACGTTTGAAACGAAGACGGAAAGTCGTATTAAAAGTGTTTAAGTTTTATTTTAACATTCACTGTCTCTTTGGCACAAAGACTTTCCTCATAAATAATACAATTTACGTGACATGCCATGTTTTTTAAGTGAATCAAGACATAGAGAAGATGTGTCGAACAACATTTTGTCAGCAATGAGACGAACATCTACCGCTAGGACTCAAGCACTTACCGCAAAACGGTCTCTAAACTACACTATTACTACACTTATAAAATTCACTGCATCCTAATTTTTGAATTTCAACTGTAAAAGCAGATACATTTTTCACAAATCACAATACTTTTGAAGAAATTTACGCCCACATCAGACAAACGGACAGCTGATTGAAACCTGTAAAAAATAATGGCTGCTTCTTGTTGATTTTTTGTTAAAAAAAGTCTTCAATTTTTTCAAGTTTTTCTTCGTTATTATAACTGCTTTTCGACCAGATCCAGATTTGTGATGAATAGTACCTCTATTTGAAATACTGTGAATAGTACTTTTGAAGCAACTTCTTGTGAAAAATATTAAAACAAATTTTTTTCCCTCGGTCGTAATTATTTTCATAAAATTTTACAATACGTTCTTGTGAAACACTCTCGTTTTTCAATATTTTTATATAACGAATTACAACTGACAACTAAGTATTTTTGTGTACTTGTCAAACAAAAGCACTGCCAACCTTTCTATTAAAATTAAAATTGCATTTTCAAGATATTATTGACTCAAGACATTTTCTCATAGGAAGAGAAATAATTTCTCCACCAAATCCAATTACTACATCCATAACTAGCAGTTTATCATTAAGATGAAGGTTACTTCAGAAAATGAAAAAAGGCTTTTGGCAACCCTGGTCTTCCAAATATTTAAATCGTTTACAACAACGGTACAAATGACAAATAAATCAAGAAAAATCTTTTGGACAGGCATAGATGTTCTGTTAAAAGAAGACAACATCAACCTCAGCCAGTTTCTCTTAGCTGGCATAACCGAAGTACATTCTCGAAGCAATAATAAAGTGCGGGTAGCTACCACAAAGAAATCCGATGAAAGTTTTTCAAAAAAAGCATTACCAACTGAATTCTTTTGCCAACTGATCCAGGTTTACCGACCCCAAAAGAAACAACTCAAAATGTCAACATGAGTACAGTTCCAGTCAATTACAAAAGCAGTATTCCAAAACGTCGTACAATTAACGTAAGCTATCTGATGATCATACTGATTGGCATCCTTTATAGAGCAAAATATTTATAACAAGTTGGAACAGTTTAGACAACGGCTAAATGAAGGCATAAATGCCATCAACGAAATAAAAAATAATTAATATTATTAGCCTCTAACATTTAATTGATTAAATAACTCCTACACAATGGGCCTTCTTGAGGAGTAAAGAACGGATGCTCAAGAAAAACTTGTTAATTCATTCCACCAACGTTTTGACCATCCAGGGGCCTTTATTAACATCAGATCAATTAATTCACTCTTCAATAATTAATTATTCTGATACCTTGATAAAGGCCATCTCGATGGTTGAAACGTTGGTAGAATATATTTAACAAGTTTTTCTTGAGCATCCTTTTTTTACTCCTTAAGAAAGCCCATTGTTTAGAGTTATTTAATCAATTAAATGTTAGGAGACTAATAATATTGAATTATTTTTTCTCCATGTTTATGGATATTTTTTTATTGTCGACATCTCCGATTACGACATCAACACCAACAAAGAAGTTATTAGGTATTGATTACAACTCTCAACTGTATTTTACGCTGAAAGATTATGGATTTAAGGGCTGCCTAAAAATGGCAAAAGCAAATTTATTTGTTCCCCAACTGTAATAAAAAATCTTGAAACAAGCCCAAATTGCGTCATCGACGAGATCTATTAGAGACCGGGGCCCTTCAAATGCAGTGTCCATAAACATTTTTTGGGCGAAAAATTACGGAAGCAATTTCATATAACCAACGCATTATTACTTAGTTAACATACCAAGGTAGCGCTTATTTGTAATGGAGAAAGAAACGGTGTGACCATCAACAAAACCGGAATCATCAAAATATCTCAAGAGTGCTACATATAGTCCAAGCAAACCATATTAGCCATTCATCAGAAAGGAAGCTACTCAAAGACAATCTACATTCCAATCATTAACATTTTGGAACACCATTTACAAATTCAGCATACAAAGAAGCCAGTGTTTAAATTTTCAAATGAAACAACAATTGTCAATCAGAAGAAGAAAAACTATCATTCGTTAGTAACCAATAGCTTAACTACAATTGTCGTGCTAGGCGGACTTGCTAGCGTTTGGATCGGCCGAATACGCAGCCCAAAGTAAACCAACTTTAACAACCCAAGAATACCATACAGGGATGATTCAACTACAACTTCTCCTAGCCCCAGTTTGTACACTTTGGAAACTTGTATGCGACCAGCGGCTGTTCGGTGGTGGTTGTGGACGGTATTGGTTCGTGTTATTACGGCTCGAAGGGACCAATGTAAACCTCTTCTCAAAGTAAACGTTACTAGATTATCGGATAGTGTTTTTACAATGACCAAACTTTTTATTGACTGAACTGTTGCTACGTCTTGTCGAGGTAACCGAAGCCTTAATCCTGGCCAGGTTCTACCGAAGGTAGTAACTGATTAGACTTTTGGAGAATGATGTTTATTTTAAATTCTACATAGTATTTATACATTTTTGGTTTGTAAATTAAGCATTTTAATTAGAATTCAACTATTAAAGTGTAGATTTTCATGTGTAATTACTTTAAACAACATCTTCAAAGTTTAGGCATCCGCCGTATCTCAGAAAATTATAATGGTACAGTTTAGGGGAAAAATGTTGGAAATTATTTTTTAGGTTCGTAGATTGACCGCTACAGAGCGCAATTGTAGTACTCCGTTTTCTAGACTCCTTCTAGTTAACATTACATCACCTATTCTCATTCTAAAAGACTTTCGCTCAGGAAAGATACAATTAATTCTACAACATTGATACATGCAAAAAGAAGTTGACGACAAATTTGAATCAAAAACGTAAAATAAATAAAAAATGCTCGGTAGCTCTGTGGGAACACACAAAAATAAAGTCAAATAAATCAAAAACGCTTGTTACAAAAAAAATTTCTAAAATTTATTTCATTTAAAACTTATCAAATAAACAAAGTTTATACATGATTAACATTACTGAACTTGGGAAAAAAATCTAATTCATAGCGTGATCGCTAATTTTTATCAACAAATCAATTTATTTAATTTAATTAAATGCTATCTGCGTTACGCTCATACAAATTAAATCGAAACGAATCAAACGAAACATTTTCACCTTGCACGTCTTGCATTAAAATTTTAAATATACATACAGAACGTCTAATTAATCAATAAAAACTCGCCAAACGTGAATAATAGTATGCACGTATGTACGAAAACATTTCTTAATAGTTTACAATTGACATCATGAGTTTTAAAGAGCTGTTTAATTTTGGTATTGTTTCCATATTTATTTAACTAAAAGCATAAATACCTGGAAGACACGCTGACGGCAAACCCGGGCTATTGCAAAAATGCAACAAAACGTTGATTGCATATTCAATCACAAGTTGTTGTGGTGGTACGGAAACGTTTGAAACGAAGACGGAAAGTCGTATTAAAAGTGTTTAAGTTTTATATTTTTAACATTCACTGTCTCTTTGGCACAAAGACTTTCCTCATAAATAATACAATTTACGTGACATGCCATGTTTTTTTTAAGTGAATCAAGACGCATAGAGAAGATGTGTGTCGAACAACATTTTGTCAGCAATGAGAGCGAACATCTACCGCTAGGACTCAAGCACTTACCTGCAAAACGGTCTCTAAACTACACTATTACTACACTTATAAAATTCACTGCATCCTAATTTTTTGAATTTCAACTGTAAAAGCAGATACATTTTTCACAAATCACAATACTTTTGAAGAAATTTACGCCCACATCAGACAAACGGACAGCTGATTGAAACCTGTAAAAAATAATGGCTGCTTCTTGTTGATTTTTTGTTAAAAAAAGTCTTCAATTTTTTCAAGTTTTTCTTCGTTATTATAACTGCTTTTCGACCAGATCCAGATTTGTGATGAATAGTACCTCTATTTGAAATACTGTGAATAGTACTTTTTGAAGCAACTTCTTGTGAAAAATATTAAAAACAAATTTTTTCCCTCGGTCGTAATTATTTTCATAAAATTTTACAATACGTTCTTGTGAAACACTCTCGTTTTTCAATATTTTTATATAACGAATTACAACTGACAACTAAGTATTTTTGTGTACTTGTCAAACAAAAGCACTGCCAACCTTTCTATTAAAATTAAAAATTGCATTTTCAAGATATTATTGACTCCAAGACATTTTCTCATAGGAAGAGAAATAATTTCTCCACCAAATCCAATTACTACATCCATAACTAGCAGTTTATCATTAAGATGAAGGTTACTTCAGAAAATGAAAAAAAGGCTTTTTGGCAACCCTGGTCTTCCAAATATTTAAATCGTTTACAACAACGGTACAAATGACAAATAAATCAAGAAAATCTTTGGACAGGCATAGATGTTCTGTTAAAAGAAGACAACATCAACCTCAGCCAGTTTCTCTTAGCTGGCATAACCGAAATACATTCTCGAAGCAATAATAAAGTGCGGGTAGCTACCACAAAGAAATCCGATGAAAGTTTTTTCAAAAAAAGCATTACCAACTGAATTCTTTTGCCAACTGATCCAGGTTTACCGACCCCAAAAGAAACAACTCAAAATGTCAACATGAGTACAGTTCCAGTCAATTACAAAAGCAGTATTCCAAAACGTCGTACAATTAACGTAAGCTATCTGATGATCATACTGATTGGCATCCTTTATAGAGCAAAATATTTATAACAAGTTGGAACAGTTTAGACAACGGCTAAATGAAGGCATAAATGCCATCAACGAAATAAAAAAATAATTCAATATTATTAGCCTCCTAACATTTAATTGATTAAATAACTCCACACAATGGGCCTTCTTGAGGAGTAAAGGAACGGATGCTCAAGAAAAACTTGTTAATTCATTCCACCAACGTTTTGACCATCCAGGGGGCCTTTATTAACATCAGATCAATTAATTCACTCTTCAATAATTAATTATTCTGATACCTTGATAAAGGCCATCTCGATGGTTGAAACGTTGGTAGAATATATTAACAAGTTTTTCTTGAGCATCCTTTCTTTACTCCTTAAAAAAGCCCATTGTTTAGAGTTATTTAATCAATTAAATGTTAGAGACTAATAATATTGAATTATTTTTCTCCATGTTTATGGATATTTTTTATTGTCGACATCTCCGATTACGACATCAACACCAACAAAGAAGTTATTAGGTATTGATTACAACTCTCAACTGTATTTTACGCTGAAAGATTATGGATTTAAGGGCTGCCTAAAAAATGGCAAAAGCAAATTTATTTGTTCCCCAACTGTAATAAAAAATCTTGAAACAAGCCCAAATTGCGTCATCGACGAGATCTATTAGAGACCGGGGCCCTTCAAATGCAGTGTCCATAAACATTTTTTGGGCGAAAAATTACGGAAGCAATTTCATATAACCAACGCATTATTACTAGTTAACATACCAAGGTAGCGCTTATTTGTAATGGAGAAAGAAACGGTGTGACCATCAACAAAACCGGAATCATCAAAATATCTCAAGAGTGCTACATATAGTCCAAGCAAACCATATTAGCCATTCATCAGAAAGGAAGCTACTCAAAGACAATCTACATTCCAATCATTAACATTTTGGAACACCATTTACAAATTCAGCATACAAAGAAGCCAGTGTTTAAATTTTCAAATGACACCAACAATTGTCAATCAGAAGAAGAAAAACTATCATTCGTTAGTAACCAATAGCTTAACTACAATTGTCGTGCTAGGCGGACTTGCTAGCGTTTGGATCGGCCGAATACGCAGCCCAAAGTAAACCAACTTTTAACAACCCAAGAATACCATACAGGGATGATTCAACTACAACTTCTCCCTAGCCCCAGTTTGTACACTTTGGAAACTTGTATGCGACCAGCGGCTGTTCGGTGGTGGTTGTGGACGGTATTGGTTCGTGTTATTACGGCTCGAAGGACCAATGTAAACCTCTTCTCAAAGTAAACGTTACTAGATTATCGGATAGTGTTTTTACAATGACCAAACTTTTTATTGACTGAACTGTTGCTACGCTTGCCGAGGTAACCGAAGCCTTAACCTGGCCAGGTTCTACCGAAGGTAGTAAATGATTAGACTTTTGGAGAATGATGTTTATTTTAAATTCCTACATAGTATTTATACATTTTGGTTTGTAAATTAAGCATTTTAATTAGGAATTCAACTATTAAAGTGTAGATTTTCATGTGTAATTACTTTAAACAACATCTTCAAAGTTTAGGTATCTAATTACAAAATTATATACAATTTTTTTAATCATTTCTGTAGATTTTAAATTATCATTCTATTAATAAAGTCAAATCAGCAATTAAACTAAAGAAAAAACGAAAATAGACACTTTTCTTACATCCAAGATAAAACATCAATTGAATAACAATAACAATTCGTTCAAAACTTCTTTTCAATTTCTTTGAGTGATGTCTGCACGAAGAGACTAAGATACTAAAAGTATATGCTATTCATAATTTAAAAAGACGTTTTGCATTAATTTAATCATGTCTATTCAGTTTTACTTAAATCAATATTTATTTATAACCAAGAAAAACGGGCGCAGCACGAAAAAATCTAAACCTAAGAGGCATATAATATTGAATTATATTTAAACCGACTTTTCGCAAGTTTTTATTGATTTTTATATAAATCTCCTGTCCAACGTTTTTCTTTTAATAGAATTTCTTGTGAACTTTCAACTTTGCGATTACGTTTAAGTTATATTTACAAAATTTTATATAACATTTGGTTTTATGATAACTTGTTATTTATTATTTACCTATAAAACGCGACATTTACGACTAGTTTTAGTTTTAAATTAATATTTATAAAGCAAACGCAAAGTTGACTGAACTTCAGTTACTTATTATAACCAATGCAGCCAAACAATAATACATCAAAATTATTTGTCCATCATATTAATTTGTGGTAGTTCTAGAATAAACGATTAAAGTTGAAAGAGTATTTGTAGTACGTGATTAATGCACCAGATTTCCACAAACAATGCTTTTTGGGCTCATCTGCAACTGGCAACTACAATAACCGTTTGTTGAGTTCATTAGTGGAAACAATTTGCAAATTTAAAGAGCCATTAAGGTTTTTATGTCTTTATTATATATACGTGAGTGGTTTAATTTCGAGATTTGTGTGGTTCTCTGAGCTTAAAATTTTGCTGCAGAAACTTGTATCCAATTTATGTAACAAAAAATTATTGATTTTATTACAGCAAGAAATTTAAGAGCAAGGAAAAGAAATTATTTTCATCTCCGGTCATGCCAACCCGAAGAAAAAAGTAACGATTAAAAGGTGTTATAATTTACAAGAAAACTTTCACAACAAATACGATGTATAGATTTTTTATCACTAGTTGAAAAACGAACCATTTTTGTAATTATTACATAATTGATTATTATTAGTTTTACTGATGCGATAAATATAATTTTTTTTTATAAATTTCACATTTTATCTTTCAAATTAACAATATTTTTTAATTATCCGCCAATTAATAACTATAGTAACCTTAATTTTGATCTCATTTATTCAAATTTATATATTGCATTATTTCCTTTCCAAAATTTTATAAAAATTTAAAATTTTAATTTAAAATTAATTTTCTTTTAATTAAAAGTAATTTCGTTTAGATCTCCTTCATGTTTTCTTGTGATCGTTTTTACTTTTTCTTTTCCATAATTTTGATGTTAATTAGTATTTATTGCTACCCTATTCCATATTTTATCTTGAATATCACCCTGTCGTATATTCTTTACTTAAATTATTTTACTTTTCTTCTTTAATTTTTTGAAACATTTTCTTATTCGTTTCTCACCAAAACTCCTATTTGATCTCTTCTAAATTTTTATCACCAGTTCGCATGCCATTTAACGAGGAATCTTGAATTACTTCTGTAACTAATTGTTTTACACTAATAATTCACGATTTCACTTTAATGTGGTAAGTTTTCTTCTTAAAACTAATTAATTACATTTTTCTTTTATAGGTATTTTATAGGTACTTTATTAAAAATACTAATAAATAAGTTTTCAGCAAAACATAACAAAATTAATCATAGCAGTATGTATTTAGTTAAAATTAGTTATTTTTATATTAAGTGCGTGAGGCATATCTTATAACGGTGAAATGGGGGTCTCGACAAAAAATCCAATCGAAGCGTTAAAAGAAGCTTCACTACAAAATATAAACAACATTTTTTCTACAACAGCTTTAAAATAGGTCGATAGACAATACAAATTTTAAAAAATTATAAAAATCTCTCAATATAATGACATGAAATAAAATAGGTAGCTAAAGAGAATTTTGTTTGAAAATATGAGTAGTAGCGACGAGGATAAGGTTGTGGCCATCCATCAATTAGATAAGATGTGATGCTAGCATATCTAGAACAAAAATCGAGGCAAATAAAGCCCCCTACCCGCTTTAACCCAAACATCAGCTTTTTGAAATTTGATGATATTTCATCGAGAAAAAGCAATTTACAAAAAAAGCTGACGATACAAATGCCAATGCACATTGCAATGAGAATTGTATGGGCCTGAACGTTTGGATCTGACTAAAAATGTCAGCTTTTTTGGCTTTGGTAACTAAACCATATCTTAGAAACCTGTCTGCAAACAAGCTGACGTACAATTTGAAAAAATATATTGCATCCAATATTGTATAGGCCCAAATCTAACGGTGAACTTTTTTGGGCCCCATGTTGCGGATCTGCAAGTTTTGTAGCATTCTACACCTAAAATCTAACATACAAGTTTTCCGACACATTATGTCACGGGCCCACGGGCTATACACTTTGGTCTGCTTTCTCGATGTTGAAAAGCACGTTAAATGTGAAAGAGAATATAAACCTTGGAAAGTTTCCAAAATTGATCTCCTATTTAAAAAGTAAAAGTGTCGACTATCGTGGGAAAAAATCTGCTGTTTTGACGAAGGATGACATCGAAAAATTTGTGACTTTCGTTGATGAAAGTAAAAATCTTTTTATTAAAAACTACCGTCACACTTATGTTTATTTGTTTGCAGACGCTTCTGATTTCGGAAGTCTAGGGCGCTTGTCGCAGAATGGAACTGACAAACATGGCACTAGATAAGGTAGAGGATCTGGGGCACATATTAGTTGTCAAAGTTGTCGATATCAAAACTCACAGTGATCGTACTTTTACAATTTCAAAGATAGAATACATTAAGGTATACAAAAAATATAGAAATTTGAGACAATCATATAGTACAAGCAGTCGTCTCTTCCTATAGTAATCAAAAGGGAGTGTAAATCAGAAAGTAGGAATAAATAAAATTAGAGAAAAAAACGATCCTAAAAGCTTTACAGACCACTGCTTCAGAAGGTCTACTACTACTCTTCTGACCAATGCTGGTGGAGATTTGTTGACTATTAAAAAACACGGGGTTTTGAACTCTTCCTCTGTAGCGGAACGATACATTGAAGACTTCCTAAATAACAAGATTAAAATTGCAAATAAAATATTGAACACTCCGTCCACCTCGATCAAGTTGGAAACCAACCTTCTGCGACGACATTAAAGCAACAAACGCTTGTGTCCTTATCGGTACTTCAAAATTTTAACATTAGTGCAGCAGAAGTGTCACCCAGTGTAAATCTAATGAAGAAGTGTTCCAATTTCACTATCAACATGCATTACAATAAATAAGTAAATATTTTGTTCTAATTTTATAAGAATAAATTTAAAATCTAGTGCTTAACCCTCAATACTAACATAATTTTGTAAGTTAACACTAACATTGGTCTTCAAACCGATTTCACAAAATGATACTTTTTTTCACTATTTTTCAGTTTTGTTATACATAAAAAAATAAAAATAAGTAAGTAGGAACATATTAGTTTATTATTTTATAGTTATAACATTATATTACAAATTTAAATTCTTCAGGATTCTGAATTCATGTTGAGTGCAATTACACATGTTACGTTTCTAGACACAAAATTTATGATTGGGTACATTATACCTAGTTTTCTACTTTTAGATCGCAAAATTGACATCCAGGGTTTTTTCTTCAGGGCTACATTCTCTTCATTTTCTATTGGCAGATTTCCTAATTTCATCGAGTCAAACGTGGAATTGTTGAATTCTCGCTTTGAGATGCTCGTTACTAAGTCAAACGAAAGTTTTCAAGGAAATGTCTCGAAGAATAATTGAATCATGTTTAAGTTATAAATGGCAAATGCATTTATAGCGGCTATGTTTAGCAAACGGTAAAAATTACAATGGCCATTCCTGTGTTCCTGCACAGTTGTACGTTGAACACAATTGTCGACAGTGTCAACGCCACTTTGTACGATTGTAGTTACAATAATTTCTGGTTTATTGTACTTCGATGTCATCTATTCGTGCATGCTAGAAATCAATAGTACATTTTTGGTTTTGGAATAAAAGATACCAATGTAAATTGTCTGAAAACCAAACATACTAGAACCCACTGCCTGCTTCCAGAAATTCAGGTGGCAACTCTGTTTTGTTTTTCTAATAGTGCCAATCATAGTTAAATCTTTTCCAGCAGACTCGACATAGTGGTAAACTGTAAACCAGTTGTCCATTGTGACGTTTCTTCCACTATTGATTATAGGTTGTACTAAACGTTCAACAATAGCTTTTCCTGTATTCTCAAGAATAAAAGGTCCAGGGGTTGTTTTCCGACATAAACTTCCATATTTACTACATAAAACGTTTTACTATCAGCTAGCGAATATTTAAGCCCGTATTTACTGGGTTTACTAGGGATGTATTACGAAAATTACACTTCCCACGAAAACTCGGTAACATTCACGATAGTGGTGTACTAAATACCGTATAATTTTGTTTCTATTGAAACAAATATTCGAACAGATCCCTTATTGCTGCCAACTTGTCCTTTTTCCCTTTCTGTCTATTCTTATCGCAAACCCAAATGCCTTAACAAAATCGAAATCTTAAGACATTTCAACCTGAACATTTCAATTGATGTTGCATTAGTTTTCCACAAGTCCGCGCATTTAAATGGTTGGTCTTACGCACGGCGGACAGATATAAAATCCAAGCAACGCTTTAATTTCTGTTACGCCTGTAACATTGCTGTTCGATATTCAACAGAATAATTTTGCCAGCTTATGGATAAATTGGTGTGTTCAACAATTAGATTTATTATTTCGTTCTGAAAAACATGACCATATATCCAGGATACTTGATGCATTACGTGATGATCCTTTGGACCTGGAAGGTAGTAATTAGTTTTTGCTCGAGTTTTAATTTTTATTAGAGTTAGGAATTTATTCCATTTAGTCAGTTTGTCTTCCAATAAAGATGGGTATTATATTTTCTTTTTTTTGTTCCGAGTTTGAATATTGCTGTTCAACGAAGTTTCAACAATTTCTATTCTAACTTTGCCGATTCAGAATCTCTATACGTTCTTCTACACAGTCTTTTCATCAAAATCTTCATCATCATCTGGAATAGTATTTACGATGTCCTCCGCTTGTACTAATTCCCACAACTTCGCAGCCGTTCTTGCTTTTTTGTAACTCATATCTAAAGCAAACAGCACTTTGTTCAATTATTGTACAATAAAATTTTTAAAATAAATTATACATCTGCAAGGTCCGCTAACACCGATGTTACAACACTGTAACACTGTCGGCTCGGGTAGCTCTTTGTCGGAGAAATTAGGTTCGCCTATTTGGTATAAAAATTTATTGTTCTAACTACAAAATAAATTTAAAATTAATTTAAATAAATAAACAGTTTTGTCTCTAGTTGAATGCGGCTTAACAGTAGCGACGGTTCGTCGCTGAACGATAGGTGCTGCCAGAAGTCGGGTTGTTGGTTTCGACCGCTTAAGCATGTGTTGCCGTTCGGCGTGCCTCGGTTTCACAATCGGTCCCTACTTGAGTGTAGACGACAATATGGCGGCGCTGTAATAAACAGATTACCTCGTTCGGCTTATTTTATTAATTTAGTAACTACGGAGAAATTAATGAACGGGTAAATAGAAAGTATATTTGGGTTTAACATCAATAATTTCTTTAAATGATTGTAGTAACACAAACGCTTTTTATTATTTATTACAATCGTACGATGATCGGCAGGAACAATTATTACAGGTATTCACAGGTTGTCGTTAATCCCTAGCGGGCAAATGACGGTTTAATTGTGAACAAATATAATTACGGTACTCGGTGAGTTTTATAGCGAATTGCATACGGAATTTTTATTTGTGGTTTTAAAGGAATGCAGCGGCGGTCCGCGGGATGGCACCCAGTACTGGCAACTGAACTACGGGACGCAGTTGTCTCGCGGAAAATACTTCCACGTTTTAGCTGCGAGGATGGTTTCCAACTTTCCCGCAGAATAGGTACTTACGTTCCAGTTGCCTTTTGGGCAGTGAGGTTTTGATCCTTTTCCTAATGTTAACTTACGTACCAGATCAAGGTGGAGTGTTAATTCGCTGAAAGACAACTCTACGTTCTCTACACTCTATATCGTTTGCAGGTAAGGGAAAATACAACTTATACTTCACGGTATTGTTTTAGCTGAATCCCGCTGGGTGGAACCCTACGTTCACGTCGCTACACGGCGAAAAAAGAAAGAAAATAAACGAAACTAAAATGAACGGATAATAAAAATAAAAGGAATTCGAAAAAAAAATGAAAATCAACAGGTTCTTTGAGTGACGAAATGTCTTATGTTTCTCACAACCATACACCGGACGGAGTTGTTCGCGATCAGGGATTCGCGCTTTATACCCTGTACCTATCACGTCGTACGTAAACGGAATTTTGTTTTGTTAACTTTATCGCCCAGCATTACCAAATGATAGCGGCAATCGCGTGTTACGGATTTTCCTTTAAAATTTTCTATATTTTAAGTTGTTAAAATTATTTATCAGAAAATCTATTAAAATTGGCGGTATTCTTAAATTCCCTTCGGGAATACTGAGACCAGGGGTTGGTGCGACGAGTCCCAGTTGTACCCTTGCTCTATTATACGAATTGTTTATTTGGATCCGGACGGTCCCTTTCCTTTATTCCGATTATTTTTTGGTATAGGGTTGCGAAAAAGTCACGGCGAAGGTGTTTCGAACTCGGAGGTGTTAGGCGTCCTGGTAATTTACCCTTCATGAGAAGTTTTGAATTTGACAATGGATGCGGCGGAATGGACGGAGATGAATAGGCGGCTGAACAGCGAACCACTCTTTTCGCTCTCTATGTGGGTACTAGAGATCCATTATTTCAATATCTATCGTGGGTTCTTTATTATATATTTCCCCACCCTTTTTTATCACCTGTATTGACACGTTTCTCCCACCACTTTAAATTTTACGTGGACTCGTTGACTTTTTTCTGAGGCTTTAATTCACAACGACGGGAGAATCACCCTATAAAACGGACCCTTACTTAGGGTTTAACTTCCATAATTCTTGGACGCATCCGAGAGGGAGATTTTTTTTAGACGAGGTCCTTTGACACCCACTTCCGCGCGGAGGTTTAAAATGCGTTATTCGAAACGGTGACTAATTTATTTTATTTACGCGACTTACCTTTGGAAACTGGTAGGCTGGACGGGTCAACGATTCTCGGACGGTGGCGTATAACCATGGGGCGTACTCACCCAGAGTTAACATGCCGCTAATCCGGTGGACCGATTCTACAGTTAATCAAACGCAATTAAAAGGTGGATTCAATGCGTTTGGTGTGAACTGACAACCATGTTCCAATACTTTATTGTTTTTAACGGGATTGGCCTGGGGTGTTACGGCTCGACGGTCTAATCATATTTTTAAAGTTAAAATATTTTACTAGTATATTCGGGCCTTTCGGTGATTAGAAATTTGGCGACCCAAACCAAAAATAATTTTTTAAGCCCTCAAGGCTGACGGCGGTACGTAAGGCTTATTTACCATTTTAAACGTCCAAAACCAATATATAACGGTTACTTAAGGAACGCGGAATAATAGGAACTGACACTTACCCGGGTATTACTTTCTAAAGTACATTTTGCGGTTTCTGTTGAATGTTTATAACGAGCAAAGGACATTTTTTACTATCGAAAACATCGAGTAATCACCAATAATATTTAAAATCGAAATGTTTTACGAGATCCCTTCGGACCCTGCATCTTTAACACCTTCCTATTTGTAACACACCACGGATTACGGAGACTTACGGTGACGGGGACAATAAAAAACGGTGGACATTTTCAACACTTATAATGGGGTATGGTTTAATATCCGGGCACGAAGACGGCAGCAGGACAGGTACAAACAGGAGTTTAAGGCAAGATTGGCGCCAGGCATCTTATAGCGCCGAAAAGGGCTATACATAATTAGGCCCTTACGATATACGACCTCAAAATGTACTGTTGTAGTTTAATATATTCTAGACGGTGCTTTATATCCCACATTTTAGGCTCGGTGATAAACGTGAAATGGTAACCTTTAAATATCCTTTAATGCAGACCTCCAGACCACAGCGAGCATTAATTAATGCCGAATAATTTTGCAGTTTCAACGACTAATATATCTATTACCTTTTTTCCCTTTGTACCTTTAGACACCTATCCGTTCTCTCTTTTAAAACGAACGGCACTTAAAATCGGACATCAAAATTGGACCGAGGTAAGCCATTTTTAATTTAATCAGTATTTTTTTAGACCAAACATACTTTTATTTTTTCAGAAGGTTATAACGGATGTTAACTCAAATTTGGAATAAATTACGATACCAGGACCATCCCAGGAATCGACGAACTTGGACATTTTGGGAGGTTCCATTTGTTCAATCTTCCACTTTTTCCGTTCTTATTCTTTGGATACTAGATTCCCAATATTTAATTGACCAAAAACAATTTTCGGTTTACTTAACCTTACGGAGACGGTTGAATACTTTGTAAGTTATGGATTTTTTCAAATGTTTTACCAATTATATATATATTAGGTATACGAAACCCCTCTTAACTGGACCAATAATTTGTTAGAGGCGTTGGAACTCCCGGACGGAGTGTAGACCAAACGGCATGACCTTAAATTGGTAGTCTTACCGGGACCTGAAAGCGGTTATGGGGCGTTCTTAAACGGAACTCAGTACCCCTGTTTTAATAGGGTATATGAAGCGGGCATCATTTATTAAAATTCTATAACGGAATTGTATCTCCTTATCTCCTTAACTTGCTAATCCACACAAAACCGGTTTCTCCACGCTTTTCACCAGGACTACGGGTGACGACCACGGGCTGTGAGATTTTTATACCCTAAATTTAACTTAGTCTAATGACTTGTTCATGCGGATTGCGAGGATAGTAGCGTTGTTTTCGGGCTTACGTCTATTTAACTTACCTCGTGAGTTATTAGGTGAGTTAATCCGAATCTAAATTCGCAGTTCTTTTAAAACGTTCATCGGCCATTATTTTTCGGGCTTGGATCCACATCCCAATTTATTTGAACAAATTTATTTTGCCCCAAATACTAATGGTTTTGTTTCAAATTAGACACTTTTATTTTTAAAAATTAAACCTAAAATATATAGTTGTTAAATTGCAAATAATACCTTAATTTCAAGTTTGATTATTTTTAACGGGAAAAGAAAATATCCTTTGTACGGGTGGCGGATCTCGGGAGTCTATTTTTATGTGTTATTGTTACTTTTTACAAGAGCTTCGATCTTTCCAATATACGTTTTGCACGCCAGTTCCACAGAGGGAAAACCCCCCATAACTAAAAAACAAACGCACAAGGCGGCGCAGGAAACGGAATGCGGCGGACGGCACGCGTGAACCTAAACAACCAATTTCCATCACAGAGCGGACGAAACAAGGCGAAGCCACGGACACGAGCCGCCCACTCCGCGCCGCGGAGTCCTGACGCGTCCACACGAACAATCACGAGAGTACCCGTACCACACCAGAACAGAACGCCGAAACGTCCTCATCACTCGAAGTTCCATCCGCCACACCCACACAACTCCTAGCGAAAGGACGGCGCGTCACGCCGAGGTCTACACCCAACTCCTTCCGCGGTATAACGGCGAAACGAACCGCGGGCATACGGGGAAGGCTCAAATGCGGCCATCCAACAACCGGAGCAGAAACCGCGCGACACAGTATTGTATCCGGTTCAAATTCACAGAGCGCCCAACGACCCCGCACCACCCCATGCTCCCCACGAGCGCAGAAGGCGGTAGCGAAAGCACTAGCTTTCCCCTGCGGTTTCCGCAAACGGTTGCGGATTTCTTCTTCTACTGAAGTTGTACGAGGTAATAAAATTGCGTACGAAAACTCACCAAAAATTGATCCCAAGTATTCCAAAAATTTTTGTTATTCTGTACCAGAGTAGGGTGTCGTCCTTCAATAACTCAGGTAATGCTTGAGTAGGTGGTCAGCGGTTAGCTCAAGCATCTGAAGTCGCCATTTTCCAAGAACGAAAGCGGATCACTTTGCCGTCAAAACGCACACCCCATTTGCGAACGATCTCGCATGTCTGCGGCACGGGCATCGGTGTTGCCTCGGTTTGATGGGTCACTAATGCTGGTTTCCCAGCGGTTCCTTCTCCGGTGCGAAGGTAATTTATAAACGGCCTCTTAACACTCCACATTCCTTCGGTGTCCAAGTGAAATTTGCCCATTCGTTAATCAATCGGTTTCTTCAGACTGTACACCCAACTAACTCGGACGTCTGTTGGGGTTGTCCCCTTCTGGAGTACGGCATGTTTGCGGTTTGTACACCGAGCCCAGTCCTCAAAAGGACGAAACGGATCAGCAATGTTATTCCGAAAATACAATTAGTACGAAAGCAAACGGTTAATTAATACGGTCTTGAGTCCGGGGTCCCTGCCCGGAAGCGCCAATTTGTAACACTGTCGGCTCGGGTAGCTCTTGTCGGAGAAATTAGGTTCGCCTATTTGGTATAAAATTTATTGTTCCAACTACAAAATAAATTTAAAATTAATTTAAATAAATAAACAGTTTTGTCTCTAGTAGAATGCGGCCTAACAGTAGCGACGGTTCGTCGCTGAACGATAGGTGCTGCCAGAATCGGGGTTGTTGGTTTCGACTCGGGCTTAAGCGACGTTGTGTTGCCGTTCGGCGTGGCCTCGGTTTCACAATCGGTCCCTACTGAGGTAGACGACAATATGGCGGGCGCTGTAATAAACAGATTACCTCGTTCGGCTTATTTTATTAATTTAGTGAACTACGGAGAAATTAATGAACGGGTAAATATGAAAGTATATTTGGGTTTAACATCAATAATTTCTTTAAATGATTGTAGGTAACACAAACGCTTTTTCATTATTTATTACAATCGTACGATGATCGGCAGGGAACAATTATTACAGGTATTCACACGCGTTGTCGTTAATCCCTAGCGGGCAAATGACGGTTTAATTGTGAACAAATATAATTACGGTAGCTCGGTGAGTTTTATAGCGAATTGCATACGGAATTTTTATTTGTGGTTTTAAGGAATGCAGCGGCGGTCCGCGGATGGGCACCCCACGTACTGGCAACTGAACTACGGACGCAGTTGTCTCGCGGAAAAATACTCTCCACGTTTTAGCTGCGAGGATGGTTTCCAACTTTCCCGCAGAATAGGTACTCTACGTTCCAGTTGCCTTTGGGGCAGTGTGAGGTTTTGATCCTTTTCGCTGAATGTTAACTCTACGTACTCAGATCAAGCGGTTGAGTGTGTAGATTTCGCCGAAAGACAACTCTCACGTTCTCTACACTCTAGACGGTTTGCAGGTAAGGGGAAAATACAACTCTGATACTTCACGGTATTGTTTTAGCTGAGATCCCGCTGGGTGGAACCCCTACGTTCACGCCGGCTGACACGGCGGAAAAAAGAAAGAAAAATCAAACGAAACTAAAAATGAACGGATAATAAAAATAAAAAGGAATTCGAAAAATAAATGAAAATCAACACGGTTCTTTTTGAGTGACGGCGGAAAATGTCGTGCTAGTTGTTCTCACAACCATACACCGGACGGAGTTGTTCCGCGATCAGGGATTCGCGCTTTTATACCCTGTACCTATCACGTCGTGACGTCAAACGGAATTTTGTTTGTCGTTAACTTTATCGCCCAGCATGTACCAAATGATAGCGGCAATCGGCGGTGTTACGGATTTTCCTGTGTAAAATTTTCTATATTTTAAGTTGTTAAAATTATTTACAGAAAATCTATTAAAATTGGCGGTATTCTTACAACACTAAGTTACACTAAAAAGGATGTTATATTAGTAAATAAATTGTTACATACCAACATTAGTTAGAAAACTAAAAAGTATAAATAATAAAAAATTTATAAATAAATTAAGATTAGTAAACATTAATAAATAAATAAAAAATTATAAAATATTAAAAATACGCCAAATAATACTAAATGCTGTAGACCAAAATTACCAAAACACAAATAAATAGTGCTTACACAAGGGTTATAACTAAGAAAGAAATAAGCCCACAAAATTCTTAACAAAAGATACGCCCTTATTAGTAGGGATCACAGACGGAAGTTACATCAGGTAAAAATGTTTATTCACAATCACTATTGTAATGTGTGAATTGCAAACTTTCAAAAGGTTTGAAAGTTTGCCGTTATTAACTGCAATGACTTTTCCACGGGTTGAAAGTAAACAGCTGTTCACTTTCAACCCAAGAAAAAGAAAGAAAAAGAAATAAAAAGGAACAAGTTTCAGTGTTGCCAATATTAATTTAGCCTGTCAGAAATTTCTGTCGATCGTTGGTTATGTTAATAAATTTCCGACAAAGAATTTACCTAAATTATTGTAGAACGCAAGTATTATAACTGTTTTTTATCTTTAAAGAGTACTTATATTGTAGAGTCGCATGTTTTCAGTTTATATTATTTCATAACCTAAAAGTATATAATTGTTTTCAATTTTGTAGATCGAAGCATGTGTAGGAAAGGAACGTTGATGTTTCATTTCATTAACAGTACGAGTCGGTGTTATTAAACAGGACACAAGACCCATAAGTTTTTTGCACCAACTTAAAGAAACCACATGAAACGGTTTTGGCAACTGGATGTATGTGTATAACCAGAAAATGCAATGAGGAGAAATAATTCAAAACAATATTTAATAAGTAAGAAAATGTATAACAATAAAAAAAGTATCTTAAAGTATTTTCAATTAGATCCATTCGAGGGTTCATTTCTAACATTTATGGTTACGTTAGAATTACCGGATGCATTAATAACAAAGGATATTCCTTGTTTTGTTTGGCTGCTGCATACACTAAATTCATTAGAGCTACTTGGCCCGCTGTCATGAGTTGTGCTTGACAACATAACGGCAACTTTTTTTTTGCCTTCTAACGAATTGTCCACATATGACTGCCACCGCACTGGACTTCCAACCGCCTAACCGTTTTAACTGCAGAATATCACCACCATTATCAGCTAGTAATGTAGCTGCAGTTCGTCAAAAGCTCCGGTAAACGTTGCTGGTTCTTTTAATTTCAAATGCGTTGCAAGTTTTTTTGGAAATGATGCAATTGTGTTATGCCCAAAAGGACTGTTTTGTAATTTTGTTATATCGAACTTGCATAAATAACCTGTTATTTTCAATGTTTCCACGCATATTTATATATTGTTTTAATATGTTTATCCATTCTGGATTAGAGACCATAAATGCTCGTGAATGGTGTGTCTTCGAATCTGGAATTAAAACAGTGACTCTATCTTCCAGAAAATTTATGTCGCCAATGGTCATTTAAAAATTCTCGTCACTTCGACAAGCTCCGCGAAGTACCCAATATCAAAGCCACCTGAAAATTGTAAAATAAAATTATTTGTCACTTCGATAAATAATAAACTAAGGAACTTCTTCGGAATGTGTACCCGAAGGTTAGTATAAGTTTAGTTTTAGATTGCACACTTAAGTTAGGTTATTTTAAGTTTATTTATAAGTTCTTAGCTTTAAGTTGCACCCTTAAGTTAGGTTATTTTTAGTTTAGTATAGGTTCTTTGGATACACATCCATTCCGAAGAGGTTCCAAACTACTTACTTTTTGTGGAAGAAAGTCTAATGGTGCGTCTTTCAAAAACCTATTGATTTCAATTCTAGAAAACGTACTTGATTTTTTGGTTTGTAACCCACCTTTTGTTTTCAAAATATGCTATTAGTTTAGAAAATTTCGAGATATCTATATTTTCATTGTTGTTCGTAACATTGAATATGTTGCCCATAATGTTGAAGGCTTTTTGGATTTAGCCAGGTCGCTAAAATAGGCAAGCACAATATTTTCTGATGTCTTCTGTTGTAGATTTTGGTAGCGCACCAATCTTTATAATCTCTGTAGACTTTTTGATAACGACTTTTGCTTTTCTCCGGAAACAAATTTTGAACCGCTTCGTTGGCCACTTCCATTAATTCTGGAGGAGTGCCTAGCTCCATTTCACTTTCTGAACTTTGAGACATTTTTAGTTCTCAAATTTTATACACAATGATTAGTGAATTTCAAGCTAAACGGAATTTGTTTTCGTTAAGTGAACTTGATCAAAGCATTAGTTTTGTAACAAATTGATACTAATCGGACTGATACAATAATTTTAAATGTCGATTAAATGTCTCTATTGTTGTTGTGTTAATAAATTTCCAACAAAGTAATTACCTAAATTACTGTAGAATGCAAATAATATAACTGTTTTTTTATCTTTAAAGAGTACTTATATTGTAGTTTCAGTACATATTATTTCACTGATTAAAATAGTATACATACCTCGGTAGAAATTTCATTTCATCTTCGCCCTCGGATGAAATTAAACATTTTCCACCTAGCATGTAATATACTATTACTTACGGTCTTAGTGTGTGAAGTAAGATTTTTATGCACAAAGTTGAGGAGTTTCAAACATGAACCGTATGTGACCCTTCACACACTTGTCTCATACAATATTTTATTGACGTCAGGATTAATTTTTGTAAATAGAAACAGTTACTACAACAGAGAAACGTATTCGGTTTCCCTTTTGTTTATTTCGAGTCTACGTTGCCAATCAACTTTAACAACAAAAAATCGTTTAATAATGAAACTTCCATTTACATTACCTTGCAATTTTACTCACAATTTAATTTTTTTAAGCACGATTTATTTAAAAGTAGCATTTCACACACAATTATTTAGTAATTAATGTACTGATTATAGGTTAGACGTAGATAAAGTTATTAATTGTAAAGTTATTATAAATTCAATGTCTAAATTGGTAATTCCGTTAATAAGGTTAATAATAATAATAATTGGTAAATTCTTCTTGTATTTTTTTTTACATTTTACCCATTGTATTTCTTTATTGTTGATTGTCACTATTTTTTACCCGTGTCTATTTTTTATTTTTTGTAAGAGTGTTGATTCCAAGAATAACGTTTATCCTCAATTTTGGTATAATTAAAGCTTCGATTTTAAATTCTTCTTTTACTATTTGTCCTTTGGTCACAATCATTTTGTTAGTGATGGTCAACTTCTTGTTATTAGCTGCTACTATTTCAGTCATATCAATTTTAATGATATTAGCTTGATATATTTCCGGATCCATTTCTATTACATTTTCACTGATTAAGGTTATTTCAGCATTCAGTGTCTATTAAAGTAACAAAATTTTCTTTTTCTAATTTTAGTTTTATATACGGTAATCCACTTTCTTTGGAAATTTCTTTGTTTTCTGTAAAAATGTCAATAAAGTCGTACAGTGCACTTAATAACAATTTTTGTTGTTTTATAGGAAGTTTTTCTCTATAACTTAGGCATCTAAATTCACGCGATACTTTCTTACGTATGTGAAATAGTAAGTATAGTAAACTGCATTGTCTCGCGTAGGGCTCGTTTAACGATGTCATTTTCTAGGTTTTTGAAGCTCTATCGAAACTAAGCAGCTACTGTTTTTAAGTAAGGGTTTTTATGGAAATAACGTTGCGTTAATATTTTCTTGTAGGCAAACCAATTTATTACGTTTTGTAACGTTGTGTTTGTTATTAATTAAGAAAAATAACTAACCTTTACGCAGTTGAAGTTAATTGTTCTCGTTACAGCTTGTTGATGACCTCAGCCGATGAATGAACTGCTTCAATAATAACTACATTTTATTTTCATTTTCCATACATTTTCTTTGTTTATATTGTTGCTAATTGTTTATAACAAGAACAACAACGAAGGCAGCGATAACGCAGCAGCTACGACGCTAGCCGTTTGAAATTCTATTCATAAAATGTATTTACAATAATTTTACTTTATTTATTGGAAATTTATCTTGATTGCTTTTACACGTTCATTCGGAATAATAACGTGTTTAATTTTTAACCGTCAATTTAATAATTAACGCTTTCACACTTCAATATTCAACTACCAAATCTTTAGTTTTTACATGTTAATCCTTTGCGTTCTAAATAATAACTACCCCTCTGTTCTCACTATTCACTCTTTGACTATTTAAAGATGCGTTCGTACAAAGAAATCCATGAGTTTATTTTCCACGTACACGACGACCATCTGTCTGTAATAATACACTTCATTATGCTTTGTCAAACTTAACAGAAAACATTTTATAAATAGTTCTCTTTGTCTAGACTGCCAATTAAACAATTTTATTTTAACACGTACAAATAACAAACTTATCTACTTACTATTAAATTTTAATTTTTCATCAATTTTTTCATTTCATTCTTTTCTCATATCCAATCTCACTCATTTCATCCTTCGTTGCTTGATGTTCTCTTGTTGTGGATCTAGTTGTTGTTGTAGTACTTTCATCCAGTTTATTCTATTCACCTACACTTACTTTTAAGGTTGTTAATAAATGGTTGAATTTCCATAGAAACCTTTATTTTGATCCCATCTATTCAAATTTGTATACTTCACTGTACATGGTTTTTCACTTCTTTTTGTGAGATTTGTTAATGGCAATTTGTGAAACACACATTTTCTTATTCAGCTTAGCTTTCTATAGCGATGCAAACACAATTTAGTATAAAAGAAAAAAAAATGAAATAAATATAATTTAAAAAGAACGTGAGCCTAAATAAAACAACATATTCCGAAAACCAGAAAAAGTTTCATTTATTCCCATTTGTATTTGTTTACTTCTAAGACCTTTTAAGTACACTTGAATAATATCGTGCATATTAAAAGTGCAGGCGCTTTATTTTACTCTACTTGTGCAGAATAAACATAAAACCACAACCTTTTCATTTTAATCCTCTGGGTTTATAAGTAGCAAAAGTTGATATATTTGGATTCTCATTTTATGCAGTTCTATCAAATTCCAGCTTTCTCGACTGACCTAATTAAAACTTCTCGACTAAACTCACAGTACTGCTGGTGGCGCATTTATGTTATTCCACGGATTTTGCATAAAGCAAGGAACAGTAAATTATCATCCAACGTGCATTAATTCACGGGCACGGTTTGAAATGTCAATGTCGTACATGATATCGATGATTGACGTTTATAAGGCAATGGTTTACATTTAACTCACTTATACAAAATTACAATTACGAGCAATAAGAAACTGGCTGTAAATAAAGGTGGTATGAGAAAATCGCTACTAAAAGCGTATAACGATCAAATGTCGTGCATTGCCAGGATCCGTTTAAAAAACTACTGCTAGTGAAAATAACTGCAGTACACGTGTATTCTCAAAGGTTCTTTTATAATACGGTCGTAATCCATATGTGAATTTTTGCAACAAACACGCAAGCAAAACTGACCTTACAACGTGCCCTTGGCGATAACATGTAGTAATCCCGTGTTTTCTTACAATTATAAAAGGGAAGTATCCTATAATTTTTTTTAACTTATTTTTACGATGGCGTGCGCTTGGAACCTTTAGCCAAAACTTGAATGTTAATTAGTGTAGACATGTTGATTGTGTTTCATGAAAAACATTAAAGATAAATATTATGGCATTTTATGTTTATTTCGTTTACAAACGGTTCCAAAACACATTTATTTAGTTTTACACATATACATTCCATAATGTTTGTTCTTTATTTTATTTATTTATCTTAATACGAAGTGGCATCACCAACTTGCATTATAGGTAAGATACTACTCCCACGTTTGACGAATTCGCATTCGTAGGACGTGCAGCAGTCAATTGGTCCAATAGTCTATGTGGGACCCGTGAATCTAGCAAATCATTAAAAGCACTTACCTTTAAAACTTGTTTACAGTTACTGTTTCTTTAGTACTCAAAAGTTTGAGCATACTCAAAAGTAGCAGATTGTTTATTTCAGTTTTATTTCTTGCTTCCCACCTAGCACTTTTTTTTTAAATCTACAATTATTTAATGAAATCTGTTAGTGCTTCATTAGTACTCCAAAATGCGTGTCACTCAAAACTGCCACAATCTTTATTTTGATGTTATTAATCATTTTTTTCTTGCTAACTCCAGTCACTTTCGACAAAAAATAGCCATTAGATGGAAATACTTCATAAAATTTTGATTTTTGGACAGTGAATTTTCGAAAGAGTTAGAAATAAGGGGAAAAAAAGTTCCCACCTTAATCGTGGGTAGAACATCTTTTGAACGAAAAACAACCCCTGGCTCGTACTTGTTAGGAGTTTTTGTCATTAACTTCTAAATAGTTGCTCGGACTTCAAAAAATTTTGTATCAGAAAGCTTTATATACCATAAAGCAAATTCTTATAGAATTCTCGCAATTAAGGTTCGAAGTTAAGAAAAGTTTTGCAAGCAAAGGAAAAATTCGCTTTCGCACGCAAATAACTCCGAACCCGTTGTTTTTACGCAAATTAGGATAAGAACAAAAACATTTTTTACAAAGTACAATTTTTTATTTCATATTTTTCACCGACTTTTTACGCTTTCTTTGCAAATATGCATTCCATAACTGGAACTAGTTTCTACACCACCTGTGAGGTATAGTTGAATACATATTCACAATTTTTTTTAATGTTCGTCATTGAATTTTTGTTTTTCGATCTGTAATAATAGTATATTACATGCGAGGTGGAAAATGTTTCATTTTATCCGAAAGCTCATTATATCCGACCGACAGGCGAAGCCTGGAGGTCGGATAGAGCGCGAGGATGAAATGAAATTTCTACCGAGGTATGTATACTATTTTATTCACAATTACATTTTTGAAGTGAAATAATATAAACTTAAACTACAATATAAGTACTCTTTAAAGATAAAAAACAGTTATATTACTTGCATTCTACAGTAATTTAGGTAATTACTTTGTTGGAAATTTATTAACACAACAACAATAGAGAAATTTAATGGACATTTAAATTTAATGTATAATTGATTAGTATCAATCACAATCAGTATCATTTGTTACAAAACTAATGCTTTGATCAAGTTCACTTTGAAAAACAAATTCCGTTTAGCTTGAAATTCAGTAATTATTGGGTATAAAATTCGAGAACTAAAAATGTCTCAAAGTTCAGAAAGTGAAATGGAGTTAGGCATTCCTCTAGAATTAATGGAAGTGGCCAACGAAGCGGTTCAAACTTTGTTACCGGAAAAAAGCAAAAGTCGATATCAAACAATCTACAGAGATTATAAAGATTGGTGCGCTACCCAAAATGTACAGCAGAAGACATCAGAAAATATTGTGCTTGCCTATTTCAGCGACATTGCTAAATCCAAAAAACCTTCAACGTTATGGGCAACATATTCAATGTTACGAACAACATTGGATATCAATGAAAATATAGATATCTCGAAATTTTTTAAACTAATAGCATATTTTAAAACAAAAGGTGGGTTACAAACCAAAAAAATCAAGTACGTTTTCTAGAATTAAAATCAATAGGTTTTTGAAAGACGCACCATTAGACTTTCTTCCACAAAAAGTAAGTAGTTTGGAACCTCTTCGGAATGGATGTGTATCCAAAGAACCTATAACTAAACTAAAAATAACCTAACTTAAGGGTGCAACTTAAAGCAAAGAACTTATAAATAAACTTAAAATAACCTAACTTAAGTGTGCAATATAAAACAAAACTTATACTAACCTTCGGGTACACATTCCGAAGAAGTTCCTTAGTTTATTATTTATCGAAGTGACAAATAATTTTATTCTAGGTGGCTTTGATATTGGGTACTTCCGGAGCATGTCGAAGTGACGAGCTTTTTAAAATGACAATTGGCGACATAAATTTTATGGAAGATAGAGTCACTGTTTCAATTCCAGATTCGAAGACACACCATTCACGAGCATTTATGGTCTCTGATCCAGAATGGATAAACATATTAAAACAATATATAAATATGCGTGGAAGCATTGAAAATAACAGGTTATTTATGCAAGTTCGATATAACAAAATTACAAATAAGTCTTTTGGGCATAACACAATTGCATCATTTCCAAAAAAAATTGCAACATATTTGAAATTAAAAGAACCACCAACATTTATCGGACACTGCTTTCGACGAACTGCAGCTACATTACTAGCTGATAATGGTGGTGATATTCTGCAGTTAAAACGGTTAGGCGGTTGGAAGTCCAGTGAGGTGGCAGAGTCATATGTGAACCATTCGTTAGAAGGCCAAAAAAAGTTGCCGTTATGTTGTCAAGCACAACTCATGACAGCGGGCCAAGTAGCTCTAATGAATTTAGTTTATGAAGCAGCCAAACAAAACAAGGAATATCCTTTGTTATTAATTCACCCGGTAATTCTAACGTAACAATAATTGTTAGAATTGAACCCTCGAGTGGATCTAATTGAGAATACTTTAAGATACTTTTTTTTATTGTTATGCATTTTCTTACTTATTAAATACAATTGTTTCTTTGAATTATTTCTCCCCGTTGCATTTTCTGGTTATACACATACATCCAGTTGCCAAAACCGTTTCATGTGGTTTCTTTAAGTTGGTGCAAAAAACGTATGGGTTGGTTCCTAATAGGATGACCCTGTATTATTTCGAGCAACACCGACTTGTACTGTCAATGAAATGAAACATCAACGTTCCTTTCCTACACATGCTTCGATCTACAAAATTGAAAACAATTATATACTTTTAGGTTATGAAATAACATAAACTGAAAACAGCGACTCTACAATATAAGTACTCTTTAAAGATAAAAAACAGTTATAATACTTGCGTTCTACAATAATTTAGGTAAATCCTTTGTCGGAAATTTATTAACATAACCAACGATCGACAGAAATTTCTGACAGGCTAAATTAATATTGGCAACATTGAAACTTGTTTCTCTCTCTTTTTCTTGGGTTGAAAGTTAACAGCTGTTTACTTTCAACTCGTGGGAAAGTCATTGCAGTTAATAACGGCAAACTTTCAAATCTTTGGAAAGTTTGCAATTCACACATTACAATAATAATTGTGAATAAATATAATTACGCCGATTTGTGACGTCATTATGCTGTACTACTATAATTTTTTTTACGCATTACGTTGCTCAATCATGTGCTCCAACTGCAATGGGCAAGGTTGTTTAAATTCAATGACTAAAGAAGAGTTACTCGGAGAAGACCATGAAAAAAATTTAAAAAAAAGAAATTGAAGTGGAATAGGTTTACAGGAGGAAACTACTTAAAAAAAACGCGCCGACAACTCTACCTCATAGGTGGTGTGGAAACGAGTAACAATTATGGAATGAATTTTTGCAAAGGAAGCGTAAAAAGTCGGTAAAGAATAGAAACTAAAAATTGTAAGACATGTACTTTGTTGAAAATTTTAAGCTCTACAATTTTTGTTCTTATAATTTTTTGTGTAAAAACAACGGTATTAGACTTATTTGCTTGCGAAAGGAATTTTATAATAACAAACTTTTTATGCAAAATTTTATAGGAAATATTTTTAGTCCTATAATATTTTGTCATCCGAACAACGATTTAGAAGTTAAATGAGAGAATTATTATTTACGAAGTCTCTAAAGTGACTGTAATTTGTTAGTGCTCTGTTATGCTCGAAAGTGCAAGTAGACTCAATATTATTGCTTTTTAATCAAACAGTCTTTTTTCATGCTTTGTTCGGTCACCCGCAAAAAGCCTTTTAGGTAGAATGAAACTCAATCTGTATCTGTAGAATGATGCATTACAAATACTAAAGATTTAGGGTTCTATAAATTAAATTATATGATGTAAAGTCACTCAGATATTTAAATAAATAAAAAAAAGATGATTTTTTTCTTAAAAACCAAGAATTATGTGCCAAAGAGATCAATTTTCCAACATTTTTTTCTCATAATCTTCCTTACATATCGGTGTAAAAACGGCGGGATTTCATTTTGTTCTACCTCGAACGGTTTTTGAGTTATGGGCCTTTGACAGTTTTTTGCGTCGTTTTTAAGTGAAAACTTTTTTACATGATTAGAGTCTATCAATCTACACTTAGTGCAATCTACGCGTTTCGTTTTGGGTGGATTTTATCTGGAAAAGTCTTGCATTATAAAGAGATCTTTGTTCGATACGTTTTACCATTTCCTAGCTACGATTCTTTTTTTGGTATTTTGTCCTTAACCCTAGAATACATAAACCGGGCTTCTCAGGCCCAGCGTGATTTTGATTGCTTATAATTTATTTGAAAAAATTTCAAACACATCTTTAATTAACACTCACTTGATTCAAAAACATTCAAGTGTACTTAGAAGTGTCACACATTTCGAATGTGTTTCTGGCAAATATTCTGGATCCACTAGTGATGATGCTGACAATATTGGTAATACGACCTTCGTTTCAATTTACATTGCTCCAAGTGGTCTGGATTGGAGTTTGGAACATACAGCAAAAAATTAAATTTAACCACATAACATTATGCGGCGTGCACCAGAACTGGCAAGAAAGTATATGGCTGCAACACCAAAAGAACACTGCTATGCAAAACGTTTGTCGGATTACCGGGGTTCCACTGTACCTCATTAATAATGTATACCGTAATTCCATAATATTGAGAAAGTTTGTCCATTTAATACAATCTCATTTTTTTCATTTTAATATATAAAGTAACCTAAACGACAAACTATAAAGTTTAAGTTATGAAATCATCATTGACCCTTATATTATAGGCAGTTAAAATCAATGTTATTTGTTTTTCTCAATTAAACAATCTAACATGATAACAAACAAACTTAGAAATTATGGTTTATTATTTATATCAAAAGTTAAATAAAACCCACTGACTTATAAAATACTTAAATAATGAATTTTAAGTATTATTATCACAGAACTACGTTAATTGTGTCATACTAAAAAGATTCTAAAGTGAACACTAATGTATCATTTACATTCTCGTTTATATAATTTTAAGACCCAATTAGTAATGAAAAATTATACACCGTGTGTTCCACAGAAAAGTTGACGTAGGCGTTTTCTATGTTAAAATCAAAACTAATACATATTTTTTTTGCGGACAATTTGGGCAACACATTTTATTAAGTAGATAAATGGGAACAAATTTATATGGTAATGTAAGTGTTTAAAATAAAATAAATTATTGCTTTGGAACATTGCAGGTGTAAAAAACAAAAGTAACGATGTTTGGAATTATATAAGGGGTTTTAAAGTGGTGGGGTTAGTGGAAACATGGATAGAAGAAAAAGATTGGAAAGAATAGGAGGTGAAGCTGGCAGAAGAGTTTACATGAACATCACAGTTTGCGACAAGAAAAGAGAGAAGAGGTAGGGCAAAATGAGGAATAATTGTGGTGAGTTAAAAAGCAATGGATGGATATAGAAAAAATGGAAGAGAAACAAGAAGAAGACATAATGAAATAATATGTAAAAACTGAAAAAGGAGAGAAATATGAAATATTAACAGTTTACGGAAAGGAAGTGGAAAGAACTAAGGAAAGCATAGAGCATGCAATTAGAAAAGAAGAGGAAGGAAAAAAATAATAATAGCAGGAGATTTTAATGCCAGAATAGGAGTGTAAAGAAGAATGATGATAAATTGAAAAATAAAGAATAGGACATCAATGGATAAGAAAATAAATGGACAGGGCAAAAATTACTAAAATGTGCGAGGAAAGAGGGTGGAGAAATATGGAACAAGGAGGTAGAGGAGAATATACATATATAGGAGGTAGGGGTGAATCGACTATAGATTATGTGTTGGTGAATGAGGAGGTGTGGGAGGAAGTAGAAAAGTTTAGAGTGGGGGACGAGGAGGAGTCCGATCACCTACCACTAAAGTTAACATTAAAAGTAGAAGGAGAAGAAGAAGAAGTAATAGTAGGGGGAGAATGGATTGAAAAAAAAATTTGGGCAGAAAGCAGCATAATAAATTACAGAAAACGGTTGGAGGAAGAAGAATGGGTGGAGAAAGGAGTAGAGGAGGGGTTAAGAGAGATGAGTGGGAAGATGGATAAGACGGTAGAGAAACGGAAGTATTGTAAAAGACAGACGTCAGGTAGAGGAGAAAGGAGGTGGTGGAATAGGGAATGCACGAAACAAAAAAGGGAGGTACGAAGGGCAATAAGAAGATGAAAGAGAAGAGTAATTGATATAAAAGAGGTGACAGAGTGCAGAGGGCTGTATAGAAAGAATTGTACGGACAGAAAGTTTAAAAAATGAAGCAGAAGTATGGAGGTTCTTAAATAAAGAAAGGGGACGAAGGTAGGAAGAGGGAAAGGAATAGAAATGAAAGAATGGAGGGATCATTGTAAAGGGGTACTAAATGGTAAAAAGGAGAGCACAAGAAATATGGAGAAAAGAGAAGTGGGGGGAAGAAGGGGGATAGAAATAACGGAGGAAGAATTAGAAAGAGCCATACAAATGATCAAAAAAGCAAAGGCAGTTAGGACAGATGGAATACAAGGGGAACAGTGGAAGTACACCGGGAAGAAAGCGAGAAAGAACATGCTAAGAATTATGAATAGGATAGGGAAGGGGAAAGAGTTTCCTATTGATTGGAGGGAGGCAATAATATGCCCAATACACAAGGGAGGGGAAAAGAAAGATGTAAGGAATTATATGGGAGTTAGTCTAACTAACGCTGGTAATAAGGTGTATGCATCAATATTGCAGGAAAGGCAGGATAAAGAGCTGAAGGAAAAAGGAGTAATAGGGGAGTGGCAGATCGGTTTTTGAAGGGGGAAGAGGGCAATAGACAATGTGTACGTACTAAAACAATTAATTAATAAATAATTTGAAAAGCGAAGTGGGAAAGTGTATGCGTTGTTCGTGGACATTAAAGCTGCGTTTGACAATGTGGACAGAGATAAATTGTGAGAGTTATTAAGAAAAAAGAACATACAGGAGGATATAGTAAAGGGTATAGATGACATTTCTAGGGAAACATAGTGCAGGGTAAGGTTAGAGGGGAAATTAAGTGAGGGAATTTGGACAAGTAGAGGATTGAGGCAAGGGTGTCCGCTTTGCCCGAGTTTATTTTCGGTGTACATAGGGGAGTTGGAAGAAATGATTGGAATGATAAAGACAGTGAAGAAGTTCATCAAAAGAAAATCAATAAAAGCGAAAAACAAAATTGTTGTCTTCCAAAAGGGAAGGGGAATGGAAGTTGGGGGATGAAGTAGTAAATTTAGGGTTTAGGTTGAGATATGACAATAAGGACGAGGCACATATAAACGACTTAAAAAGAAAAGGAAAGAGAATAACAGGGCAGGTGTGGGGTTTAGGAGAGAGCACATTTGAAAACAATGTTGTTAGAAGGGGGTGGTTATTTAAGAAATTAATAAGAAGCGTAATGATGTATGGGGCGGAGGTATGGGGATGGAATGAATGGGAAAGACTAGAGAAAGTGCAAGATAGGTATTGAAAAGGGGTATTAGGGTTGGATAGGAAGACACCGGGGTATATAGTGAAAGAAGAATTGGAAATGGAGAAAATAAGAAAACACGCGGGGATGATAGCTATGAAATATGAAGAAGGTATGAAGAGAGGAGGAGATGGGGAGATATTAAAAAGGTGTGGGAAGAGATAAAAGATGGAAGGGTTAAATATGGACAAGATTCAAGGAGACTATACTATGAAAGAGGGGGTTATGCGAGAGAGGAAGTGGAAAGGAGAAGAAGAGAAGGAAGAGGAGTAAGAATAAGGGAAGAGATTAGGCAAAGGAATAGAGATACGCCAAAACAAGAAATGATGGTAAGGAACAGTACGGATAAATATAATGAGAAGTATGATGAACTGGTGAGGGAGGGATAACCTAAATACTTGAAAGGAGACATAAAAAAAAAAGAATTGTGGCGAGGTTTAGATGTGGCAATGAAGAGAGGGAAAATCGGTACTAGTTGGACGACGAGAAGAGAAAGTGTAGAATGTGTGGAAAGGGGTGGGCTAATTTGGAACACTTGAGTTGAAAATGTGAAGAACTAAGAGAAGAGGAAAAACAAAAGGAAGAGTTATTAAGAGAAGGGAGAGAGGGTTGCGATGAATGGAGGAGGTGATAAGAAGGAGGGAAATAGTAATAGGACTAGATAGGGCAGGGGAAGGAGAGGGTTAGGGTTTTATATTGTTTTATATTTATGGAATTAAAACCGAATTACTTTGTAAATTTTTTATAGAATTATACAAAATAAAAATACATACGTGTTTAAAATCGGTTAAAAACGTATTTTCATAAAAAAAATAAATTTCAGAATTGTATTATAATATCAATAATAAGATAATTTATTGGTGTACAAGTAAGTATATATTTGGTGTACATAAATATTTAAATTAAAAAATCTTGACGTACACTATATGTTTTCATTCTTAATAAAGATGCCTTAATAAAAAAAACCGTATGCTGCTAACATGATGTTTCAGTGAGCGATTTCTTTAAATACTCCACACGAAAGCTCCAGCGACAAAAAAAATCTTTAATCTAATAAGTAATTAAAGGAGAATACTTAAATAAAATCAATAACAAATTAAAAAGTAAAATACTGCAATCGGAATCGAACCCTGGTTAGGTGGAACAAAATATTACTAGGCAAGAAATTATCAAACCCGCGCATTAAATTATTCGGTTAATAAATAGTAGTTTACAAAAATACCCTAAAAATAACTAATGTTGTAGTAAAATACGCTTTAGATATTCATAATTATCCTATCAACTTGTTCTATTTTATCTATTCAACAAGATATGTTGTTATATTAGGTTCTAATTGTGTTAGAAAAAGTTAATTTTTAATTTAACTTAGTAAATGACGTGGGACATACGGTATAATTGCTAACGTGTCTCACAAAAGTCACAGTAGACAAAAAACTGAACTGCTATTTCCAAACGTAACGCATACATCTTCTTTATAAGCAAGACCATTCGTCGAAACAATTGAACGGTTTTTTTTAAATAACTTTTCTGCATTAATTTTTCAAATGAGCGAAAATTATTTATACGAATTTCTTTTTTAAAAATTAAATTTTTCTTATGTTAACAAGATACAGACAAAAAAATGCAACAGTAGTTTTTTCAACCGTTCAATTGTTTTTAAATGTAAAAAATTATGATTAATTTATAAAATATTTTGTTTTCTGAAAAAAATTAGTTTAGCAAGTAAGTAATTGTTGTGAACGGCGCATAGATGGAATTATTCAATATATTTTTTAATTTAATATATTACAAAAAACAAAACGTTAGAATCAAATATTTTGGTTGTAGATGAATTTAAAAAAAGTGAGTAAAAATTTGCTGTAAAGTACAGATCTCTACGTTTAAGTAAGAATGAAGTGCAAAATTCTGTTTAAGCAACTGAATGTTAAATTTGACAAAGGATTCTATAGGTTAGTATAGTAAGCTAAAAGTTTTATTAAGCTCCTGAATTACAACTGAAACGTTTTAAATCAATAATTACCTTAGCTCTATTTTAACCAGGTGGAGTTTTATATAAATCTTGAAACATTAACAAAAAAAAACATAAAAAATGTGGCCTTATAAATAAAACTTATAGCATATTCTACCAAAAATTAAGAAAATGATTGACTCAAACCAAATAAAAAGGAAATCGCCATCAATCATTTTAAATAAAGAAAACTTCTTAACTCTTAACGCCACAGAAAATCAAATGAATAACAAAAACAGAAACCCTTAACGTGACAAGTTCAATTTAAATCTAAATTTTTAATAAGAAGGTGAAATCAAATTAACTGTAAAATACAGATATCTAAGTCTAAAGTACTGAAGAATGCAACTGAAACTTAAACGTAACAAGTTTACAGCTAGCGATGTTAAGCCCCTACGTTACAACTGACAAAGTTTTTAATCAATAACATACTTATGTGGATTGTAACCAGGTGGAGCTTTAATTCAAGTTTGAAAATTTTAATCACAACAAAAGAACCTTAAAAAATAAAGTATTGCTCTCTAAATCAGACTTGTAACATCATTTAATAATGTTAGTATTTATTTTTAAATTTTAGTTTTTAAAGTTTGTAAAATTTTATTAACAAGTAGTTTACATTTTTCTCAAAAAAACCGAATACAATTACTGTAAAATTAAAGAAACCTGGCCAAATCTTTGCAGAATACTACTTCAAAAGTATTGATATTCAGCAGAAATCTACACGAACTGCTTATTAAAGTTGAAAGGCACGAGTAACTTATTTTTTTAACTAAACCAGAGAAAAACACACCAATAACAAATAGAAAAACCTGAATGCACCGAATGCGTTAACATAATACGCAATTTAAAATACAGAATTGAAATTTGCAAAAATACGAAACAGATACAATCCCGAAAGGATTTAGAACGAATCTATATTACATATAAGAAAAATAAGCAGAAGAATAAGACTATAATAGCTGCAAACGTTTAAATTCAATGCAAAATTGCTAAATCAGTAGAAAATTGAAATCGTAGAAGTAGGACAAATCTTTAATAATTTATTGATCATACAAATACAAAGAAAATAACGAGTCGAGATGCAGCTGAACATTTTTATGTGTAATTTCTAAACTGTTTTTCGTTTTGTATGCAAGTAAGGGTTAGAAAATTATACTTGCAAAAGACATAACTAAAATATTCATTTTAAAATAAATTTGTGGTTATATTTAAAAAAGGGTACCTACATATATAATAGGATTTGTTTTAAATTGCTTTGTAAGGCACTTCCACATCTGAATCTAAATATTAAAATCCTTTACCATAAATTATGCATTTTTAGACCTTCGTTTTTGTTTGCCGTTGTCTAAGCATGTAAAATTTATATAAATCGGCTCTGTAATTCATTGCAACACCGCTGAAATGGTAAGAAAGACATTACACTTATAAATTTATTTAAATCTTTCAAAAGTACTATTTGTTGAATAAATGGAGTGTATTTAAATGCCCAAAAAGTGGCATCTCTGTTTGTTAAAAATTTATTCTTTTTACGCGTAAATGATTTTGGTTTTATGGAAGTGTTCGTTTTAAGTAAGTTGTACTGTATTTTAATTACATTTTGTTTGTGTTGATAAATCTCATTTGTTTTCAAACCAAGTTTGCTGGAATATTTATTTCTTTCTCATTTGATATTTTTTAAATCAGTTGTGATGTCTTATCTTTAATGCTCGCACAATAAAACTATCGGTTTTTGGTGCAGTTTTTGGTGTTTTTCTGTTGGTTAATTAGACGCTGTAGTTGGTGTTCCTTTCCTTTGATCGGAGTTTTCTTAGAATTATTTAACTCATTTAAGGAAAGAGGTCTAATCATGTTGTTGAAGTAAAATTGGATATTTTGTTTTGACTAGCTATACAGCACATTGATTACAACCTACGGTTAAATTCTAAATTTATATTTGTATTTCTCAGAACTGTAACGTATGTTGTTGTAAGCTTCTTTGTGTATGTAGAAGTTAAAAGGAAGGGGGATGCACGTCCCCAGTTTTTATACTATTACTATTTTTAGGTTAGTCGATATTCGGATTCTAGATTAGTAACATGTAGTAAAATCCAGAATGTAACTTAGCGGAATAATGTTGTTGAAATTATACAATCGGCAGGTAATGAAGTACGCAAAACGGTGTCCGCGTAACTATTGAGAAGTGAATCGTATGCGTGTGTCTAATTTTTTGTTAATAACGTTAAGGAACAAGCCAATTCGCGAAACTAAAGAAAATTTCCGTTCGAGTTAAATAAGAGGTCGAAACAAACGCTAGCGGACTAGTCAATACATTTTACAGCTGCGAACTAATTATAACAATGCATACCGTAAAAGCATTGAACGATTGAATCGGTGCATTAAAAAGGTCCCTGGTTAAATTAATTTGATGTAACAACGACATAAATCTTGGAAATTTTGGTGTATACCCCAAAACGGATTATTCGACTCATCAAAAGAAAACCAAGTGTAAGTAAGCTGATTGTTTTTTCGAAAAACTGTCGTGTTTTGAATGCTTTTTGTGGGCGGTTACGAATAACCAAACATTAAGTTAGAAAACGTCCTTGCATATTTTCTCGGTTGTTCTAGTTTGGTAACGTTGTATTGTTCAAAATGAACAAAATGAGATAGGGTTTGTGAATTTCCAGTTTGATGCCAAATTAGTTATTGGTTTTAAACAAAATCCACAGTCTCATTTTAATCATTATATTTTGTATATTTTTGTGATTGGTTTTAAGTAAAGCGACTATAGTGTAACCAATATTTATAAATATTCTTGCATTTAAGTAGAAAATCTTGCGTCATTTATGTTTCTTTTTATGAAACGCTTTTTTTTTCGAGTGTTTACAGTTTTTCCTAGATATTTTAGTAAGCATTTGTTGAACATTTAAAAAGATCTGGGTGGCGCCTAACAAAATCCCGATAGTGACTTATGATAAAGACCTTTAGTCTTCCGTAAAGGTAAGTGAGAAACATTTCGTTAAATGTACCCAGTGAGTGAGTTTGGCACTTGTTGCGTCGTTTTCAAAATCGTATAATGAAGCCAATGTAAACAAAAAAAATTAACATGAGTTTTTCATTATCCTTAAAGGAAAAAGAAACAGTACTAAAGTAAACACATATAAAAGTAGTTGCATAACCCTCTCCATCGTTAAAGACTCGCGAAACACAAACGCGATAGGAGTGAGGATAACGTACAAGTGCAAATGTTTCAATAAATCAAGGATCACCAATCTTCTGTTGTAGTGGATTTTGTAGGCAAGACAGCAAAAAGAATGTTTTTGAAACTACCACTGCAGTCAAAGGAAGATAGAGGAGGATTTATCTAAATGTAGAATCTGCTCCACTACATAGGAAAAAAAGCTGATGAGATTAAAAATGAGGACTTTAATATTTCAAGGTAATTGCAATGTAATACCAAAACAGTTTAAATTCCTGTTTCTTGTAAAAAATATTATAGCTTTATTTTTAATTAAAAACCACATTTTGAATTTAACATCCATTGAAAACCTTGGATTTATCGCTGTCAGTACAGATACATAAATCTTTCCGCAAATATTTCTTGGTTGATGTTATAAACCTAAAAACAAAAATATTTCCAGAAAGAGTTCATGGTGTTTCAAGAGGTGGAAAATATTTTCAGTATTTTTAAGCTTTTATTAGTTTTAAATTTGTTTATTTATTTTATCAATTTACAATATAAACAATGTAATAATTATTTAAATTTAAGAATTTAAAGAAAATTATCTGATTGTATTACACCCAACCAGAAGTTTTACCACTTTAGATTGTCTCTTCTTTAAAGTAATGAATAAGACATTTGCACTCTTCTCCTCCATGCCAGGTTAGTTCATATCCAGCTATTAATAAAAGTTTTTATTGAAGAACCACTGAGTAGATTCACTGCATAATTTTGACATATTAATTCTTCAACATGTACGGCGGACGAACGTTGTTTTTTTTCAAATTTGTAACGTTTTTTTTAGCATCTATTGAAACTCAGGATTATGAACTGGATTAAATCTTATTCCGTAAGAAATATTATATACAGTGAGCACGTAAAAATAAAAAAGGCAATTTTTTTAAGACAAAGTCGATTTTTTATTTTAACTGCTCGTTTTTTAAGATAAGTTTCATATATACAGGGTGACCCAAAAAAAGATATCATGTAAAACTTCATGTTTTCAAATGGATAATCCTATTTTTTATAACATTTTTGAATTTTACGTAAAATCCTTTTTATAAAAAAATTGGTCAAAACTTTGGTGAAATAGATGTCAAATTTAATTGAGCAACTGTTTTGAACTTCTCAAGAAAACGGACTACGTGGACAACTATAATAAGTAATAGTGGCATTAGAAGACTAATATCAAAGTTTATGCACCTTGACAATGTTTAACCTCACGGAACAAGTCATAATGACAACGAAATCATGGTTTTGGGATATTTTTGGACAAATCCTCATGCATCAACCAGAAGTGCATCTAGAGATTTGGGAAATTCAGAATTATTTCCCAAACCTAGTTCAGGCTTTTTACCCAGGAGACCCTATGAGCCGAGTAAAGTTTTGCGAAAACCTTTCTATTAAAATTCAAATAATTTGGATAAACAACGAGTGCAAATTTTTGAATGAAGGCCTAGTAAACCAAAGAAATATTCACTATTATAATGACATAAATTCCTATTTTATTAGAGAGCGGAATTTCCTAGGCAAGTTTAATGTAAACGTTTGCTCCTTACTAATAATATGTTCTATTATTATTTGTACGATGGAAATTTAAATCGGAATAGATATCGAAAAATATTGAGGGAAACGATTTCAAAGTTTTTGGACAATTTGCCTTTGAATATCTTACCATCTTGCTATAAATGGATGTGCGCACCTGCACATAATTCAGGAGCAGTAGAGCAGCAGTAACCGATCTTTTCAAAGATCACTGAATTGGACGTTTCGGGCCATCAAAATGGTCTTCAAAATCAGCGGATCTAAACCCTGTAGATTTTTATCTTTAGAGGAAAATTAAGAACAAAGTTTATACTGCTTCAGCAAGGACACGAGAAGATCTAGTGCATCGAATTTGAAATGCGTTTGGTGAGGTCAATCCACACGAAATATATGAAGCAACAACCGTGGTGTTGTTAAATGTTTCAATGAAAGTAGAAGGCATATTGACCATTTAGGTTAATTGGAAAAGTTTTGTTACTCAGCTATAGTAGCTGAAATCATGTAATTTGTCTTACCAAACACCACTCGTATATTGATTGAAGCAACACACTCGGAGTATTATAAGTGAAACATTGCTCGTTCCTATATGTACTTTGCTACAAGAACAATAATACGGTAAACTCCAGCTGCTAGAAGAGGGTCTTTTCCTCTATTATTAGCATGCTGAATCTTCTTGGTTTTAAATTTTGTGTTGATATTAGAATTTCTCCTATTTGATCTGTGACTTTGAATGGAATACACGCGTGCACAGTAGTTACTCTCGGATTTCAGACCTCATTGAACTTTTGATGTCTTTCCTAGTGTATCTATTAGCCTCAAAAGCAGCTTTCAGGTACTGTTAATCCGGTGTTTATGTACACTGTGTGACCTCCTTTGTTTCCTCAATTTTTCACCAACACATCCAAGATCTCCAGTTGTTCATTTTCTGTGTCTACAGTAAACTAATACACGCTTTTGTTGCGTGTATGCTACTGTACAAGAAATACTTGGTTTGTATCGACACGCGTGTTTTAAGTATTTAAAGTTATCGCTCTTGATAACGAAAATGCACTTTAAACATTCACAGTCGTTACAGTTAACTGTTGGCATTTCTTAGTTTAAACTAATACTGTGGTGTTAACTAATCAGGTTTCGAATAAACTGGTTAAAACTTCTCTATGCCAAGTTACAAAACGACAAATGTTTCATCTCGTACCGAAACTATGTCGTTGGTTTGTATTTTGCCGTCTCGATGGCTTTCTTCTCAAAAATTCTTCATGAAGAGAGTCGCTTTCGGTGAGACAGCTTCGAAAAGACTGATTTTGATCACGACATTAAAACATTCTCGCAATGGCATTTTGGCAAACAGGAGATCACGTCAAAGTTTACAAGGACGTCTTGGGTTAAATGTCGAGTCGAGATGTGGTCTGTTTTGTGGAAAACGCAAATGTTTTGTTTTAATTATACTTCTTTTTAACAACACGATTGATTGTGATAAAGCTAGTGATGCGATACTCCGCTTAAAATAAAGAAGACAGCAAATGGGGCAATTTCAAACTTGATGAATGTGATAAATACATTAACACAAAAACACAAACTAAATTAGTTCTGTTAAATTAGCTTAATAAGCAACTTAAAAAAAAGTTGCCACTTAAATTTTCTATATTTTTCTTTGCTGAATTCTTTAAATTATGGCAAAATCTTAAAACATATGCAAATACCCTTTTAAGGTGTCAATATTCGAAAATCTAGTATAAAATTTAGAAACAAGGTTATTAATTATATTAATAAATATTTTAGGATTGGTTTTCATCTCGGGTTTGTCTTAACTATGTAATTGAAAATTTGGACAAAACAGATTAGGCCAATCATTGGAATCTGACAGATCTAACAGATTAAGCTCATTATTTAACCAATGTAATACAACTTGTAAATCCGGCAAGAAATATATTTCCAAATTATCATTTATTGATCCAAACACTTGCAGGGTTAGTTGTACACACAGAAGTGCAGAGTACAATTCTAAACATGGTATGGAGAAAGACTTAATAGGAACTGCTGTGGTTTTAGCATAAAATAGTCGAATTTTAATATTTCTTTGATAATCTGTACTTCTAAGAAGCATCACAAAATCAATGAATATCAAGAATTGTAAAATATTTTTCAATAGTGTTCTTTGGAATAAAAATAATATTAATTTCTAAAAGTTGATTATAAATGTCTTTTAAACCACTAATGGATTCATCGGGAAGTGTGTCATTCCAAGACAATTTCAATGACCATAGATGTTGGATACATATTTTTTTTGATACGACAACTGAACTAACCAATCCTAATGGATCGTAGATTTGTGCAATTTTAGACAAAATTTGTTTTTTTGAAAATATTTGATTCTTTGAATATGATGTTTTATTCTTCAAAATATCTTGATTACTACACTATAGAATCCTTAATGTTTTGTTGGATTTAATTATTTCTAATGATAATATACTTAGTTAATATTGATCATTAAGATGAAGTTTAGACAATATTTTGGGTTTATTAGAAATCTATTTCTTAAAAATAAAATGGGAAAAAGCTTAAAAGATCGTAAAGAGTTTTTAGATTTTCAGATAGTTCTTGAAGATTATTAGAGCTTGTTAGCAAATCATCAACATAAAAATTTTTTAATATGATTTTGGAAGTTTATTGTGAGATATTAGGTTTCAAACGTAATTGTCTAAGACAATTTATTGCTAAATATGGGGCACTTGTAAAACCATATGTAACGGTATTCAATTCATATGTATCTATTAGATGATTTTCAGATGCTTGCCAAAGTATACACTCAAGTGGGCGATTTAATGGATTTAACAAAATCTGCCGATATATCTTGGTGATATCAACAGACACAACATAGGTAAACATCCTAAATCTAATTAAAATTTTAAAAATATCAGTTTGAACCTTTGGACCACAAAATTGTAAATCATTGAAAAACCATCTGTTGCTATTTTGACAATATCCGTCAAAAACAACCCTTAATTTTGTAGTTAAACTTTCCTTTTTGATGACTCTATGGCGAGGAAAAAGTATTTAACATTTGAAATTTTACTAGAATTAGTTGTACGCAGAGAACTTTAAGGAATACCTTACAACAAATTGAGAATTTGAATTTACATATGTATTTTTCTTAAAATGTTTTTCGTAATCCAAGTCATCTTTGAACATGCTAGAAGTATCTCGCAAATTTTCTTCCCAGAACTTCTTTAGTTGATCATCCTCAGGAATGATTTTTGCAACATTACAAACAAACTTAAGATTGTTTTTAGGTAAATTACTAGATATTATTCAACCTAAATGAGTACTATGTAATATAGGCATACTTTTCCCTAATATTGTTTTACCATCAGTGAGTAATTTCCAGAAAAAATTAGTTGCGATAATGGCATCAATATCTGATGGTTCATTAAACGATAGATCTGCAAGATTTATATTATCTGGAATATTCCAAAGTATCAGTTTTAAATGAAAATGTTGGAATATCATTAAATATTGAAGGTACAACAAAAAATAGTAATGATTATGAAAAATTATTATACTTAGAGTATAATGTAATAATACACTTTTTGTTTAAATGTGAAGTTACTTGGTTTATTCCTACAATTGATATATTAGGAATAGGAATATTAAAAAATTTTTTGTAATCAAATTTGTCTGAGCTCCATAATCAAACAGAGCCCTGCACTGTATAAAATGACCAACATCATTTTTAATGTTAAAAGTTACAGTTGATAGTAAAGCTTGGGAGTTGTTTTCATTCAAAACCCGTTTCAAAACTCCAAAATATTTACTGTATTTGTTTTCAAAATCTTTGCGATACTCATTTAACTCTAAGTCAGTACAAGATGTTTCTAATTGTAACTGTGTTTTATAAAATTTCTTTAATATGGGCACATAATTTTTTAATTTAACTTTTGTTTCAGAAATATCAGGGTTTTTTTATTTGGTAAATCTGCATTAACGCTATTAATATATTTTCCTAAATTGGTTAATCTTTCTCAAAGGAAAGGAACACCAACTGCAGCGTCTATTTAACCAACAGAAAACCACCAAAAACTGCACCTAAAACTTAACCCGAACACGTGTTTCAACAGCTAAGCTGTTATTATCAGCGATACGGATACTAAAAATAAAAACAACGGGAAGCTTATATATACTATCTGCTTATCACGCATCGTTAAACTTAATTGATTCTTAGATAAGCTTAAATAATTCCAAAAATCCTAATGGACCGTTATCATCATAATTCATAAGCAAATTTCTGTTTTTAAAAATTTCTAAACTTTCATAAGAATCAAGTTCGTTTTTATTATATAACCTCTTAATTAATTCAATGTCGCCTACTCTATGGCCATTTTCAAGCATATGCATGGCAACACTAGACCTATCTGTGCGATGATATTTGACATGAGCTACGTGCTCTTTAAAACGAGTTTTAATAGGTCTTTTGGTTTGCCCTATATATACTTGGTTACAGTCTTTACAATTAATTTTATATGTTCCCGATTTATCACACATTTCTATTGGGTCTTTCGGATTACCTAAAAGATTTTGCAAGTTGTTACTACTAGAGGTTACTGTTTTATAATCAAATTTAGAAAATATTTTTTGAAGACCTCTTGTGTATGTGGGATAATTTGGTAATTTGACATATTTCTTTTTTATTTTGCTATTACTAGTTCCTAACGTTGTAATGTTTCTAATGTTAACTTATGTTTATGTTTTCTAATTATGTTTGTGACAATTGATTCTTGAAAACCATTGTATGATGCAATCTGCTTAATAGACGCTGCAGTTGGTGTTCCTTTCCTTTGATCAAGATGGCTTCCAGGTCTACACTACGGAACAGGTTCTTCAAGATTAAAAGTAAGATTTCTTTTGTTAAATGTGACATTGAATTTCTTAAATCTTGCCGCGAAGCAGGTGTTTTTCCAAAATTTATTAAAGTTTATGCAAATTTTAATTTATACTCATGTAAAAGGCGCTTGAATTTGCTAAGCGTAAATGGTTAGATTTGGAAATTAAATGTCATTATGGTAAATTAGGTAAATTAGAGTTAGAAGCATATGAGTTACATTTAAAACTGATTTCAGGATTAAATGATGACGAGTATGTTCAATGGATTAAGTTTTTTGCACCATATTAATGAAATTATTCAACACAAATTTTGGCAAAAAGAAAAGATGATCCACAACAAAAAGTTCACAGAATTATCTAAAAAGAAAAAAGAGGTGCACAGACTTGATCCCCAAAAATCTAACATAGTGGTAAACAAATCCTGTGGAGATTTTTAACAATGACGAATTAACTTTGTTGAATAAAGGCTTGAAATATAACCTCAAATTTAACAAAGCGCCCATAGATATAAGATTATTGTAGGAATTGAAAGTTCGATCAAACTTTTAGACGAAAATTCTAAAAATTTATTAGAATGCCTGTAAAATTCAAATTTCAGATAATATTCAGCAGTTACCAAAATTTAAATTTAACGCGAGAGAAATAAACATTGTTAAAAATCTTAAAGAGAAAAATTGTTGTTATCTCAAAGCAGATAAAGGCAATAAAGTAGTTATTTTGGACAAAGAGGATTATTTTGAGTCAGTTCAGGTGATGCTTAATGAAGGCCCCTATTCATTAATATCTAAAAATCCTCTTCCCAAAATGATTGCTGATACCCGTTGAGTCTTATTAGAATGTGGAAATATTATACCAAAACAACTTAGGTTTAGACTAACGGTATCTAACCCGGTTCTTCCTAGAATGTATTGTTTACCTAAGATACATAAACCAGGAAAAGCAATGCGTCCCATTGTTTCAGGTATTAATGTTCCTACTTATCTGATATCTAAATGGTTGTCAAATAAATTCAACAGTTTTGAATATCAACAATCAAATTTCAGTATTCAAAATTCATACGATTTTATGGAAACAATTAAAAACATTGAGCTGACTGAGAACGAAGTTTTAGTTTCATTCGATGTCTGTTCATTGTTTCCAAGCGTTCCGATAGATATCACTTTAGATTATTTGAAAGATATGTTACACCAAAACCATTTAGACAATTCAGAAGTAGATAATTTTATTAAATTAGCAAGATTATGTATGAGTCAAACCTACTTTCAAATTAACAATAATATTTATCAACAAAATTATGGTACAACAATGGGTAACAGCTTATCTCCGTTTATGGCTAACCTGTTCATGTGTAAATTTGAAACTGATATAAAAATAAATTAGATTATTTTCCTAGAATTTGGTGTAGATATGTAGATGACGTTTTTGCAGTCATCGACACTAAAGTTTACAGCCCTCAGCAATTTGTAGAAATTTTAAATTCAAAATTTGAGACGATCAAGTTTACCTATGAAACAGAAACAAACCTTAAGTTACCTTTCTTAGACACTTTAGTGACAAGAAATGGCAACAAACTAGATATAGATATTTATCGTAAAAACACTAACACTATGAGGTTTATAACAAATGATTCCAACCATAGTATGCAACATAAACTTGCATCTTTCAACTTTTGATTCACCGATTATTACATTTCCCATTGTCAAAACAAAACTTTGATAAAGAACTGCGAAATATTAAGCAGATTGCATCATACAATGGTTTTCAAGAATCAATTGTCACAAACATAATTAGAAAACATAAACATAAGTTAAACATTAGAAACATTACAACGTTAGGAACTAGTAATAGCAAAATAGATAAGAAATATGTCAAATTACCAAATTATCCCACATACACAAAAGGTCTTCAAAAATATTTTCAAAATTTGATTATAAACAGTAACCTCTAGTAGTAACAACTTGCAAAATCTTTTAGGCAATCCGAAAGACCCAATAGAAATGTGTGATAAATCGGGAATATATAAAATTAATTGTAAAGACTGTAACCAAGTATATATAGGGCAAACCAAAAGACCTATTAAAACTCGTTTTAAAGAGCACGTAGCTCATGTCAAATATCATCGCACAGATATGTCCAGTGTTGCCATGCATATGCTTGAAAATGGCCATAGAGTAGGCGACATTGAATTAATTAAGAGGGTAGATAATAAAAACGAACTTGATTCTTATGAAAGTTTAGAAATTTTTAAAAACAGAAATTTGCTTATGAATTATGATGATAACGGTCCATTAGGATTTTCGGAATTATTTAAGCTTATCTAAGAATCAATTAAGTTTAACGATGCGTGATAAGCAGATAGTATATATAAGCTTCCCGTTGTTTTTATTTTTAGTATCGGTATCGCTGATGTTAACGGCTTAGCTGTTGAAACACGTGTCCGAGTTAAATTTTTGGTGCAGTTTATGGTGGTTAATTTTTGTTTTAAAGAAAGTGAAAATAAAGAAACATAATAAAAATAAGGAACAAACTCACAGATTTTTGTAGTTGTTAAGCTATTAGCTGAATTTCACTATTGTTGGTCGTTATTAACGATGCAAATGACGTCTATATTGGATCATCACATTTGGTGTAAACGACGACTATACTGAATCAACTTCAAACTTTGTTGTATGGTTCATTTTACACGTACAAACTTTATTTGATCACTATTAATCGGATTCTTTTGGCAAAAATCCGGCTCGATCGGATCAAAATGTTTATCTTGAAATGCTTAGGTGCATTAAATATATGAGTGGACTGTAGTTTCCTTTTATAAGAATGCTTTTGATAATGGTTTAATATTAAAACTTCATTAAATTATTATTAATTGATAACACATATATTGAAAATTTTAAATATTGACATATTATATATCAAAAAATTATCTCTCTGGATACTAAATAATAATACAACGTGGTTATTAAAAATTAAAAAAATGAACAATTGTTAACAAACTTTAACAGCCCTAATCTCAAGGCCCATTTGACACTAAAAATATTTTTTTCAGTCATGGCTAGTATTTTTAAAATTCTGAAGTCACTCGTATTTCTACAGTTAATGTTGGTGCAATGCATATTTTTCACAAAGATTAGCTAATCAATAGAGGTAAAAACCGTCAAAAATAGCTCGGTTTTACGGTACTTTTTGGCCTATCAAGCATGTTTTTTATTGATTTTGAATAATTTCCATGGTGGTTGCATATCAATTTCTAATATTTCGATTTTGTAAGTACCAGAACCTAATGTGAATGCTGGGAATTACTTATTGACTAGTACTTTTTTCGTAATAATAATTAGACAATAAGTGATGTTAAATATTTTATAAAAATTTATCTGATTTAGTAATTTCAGTGGGTTAAAATGACAGACGTAACGCTTTACCTCATTTATTTAATTCTGCTTTTATTACAACAAACTGCCCTAATCCTCTAAATTCGATTAAGTCTACACCTTGTAAACATGATTCACATTCCGATTAACATTTTCTTAAGTACCATAGCTTGTATAAATTTTTCTTAAAATTTTCATTTTAAAATTGTCTACAATACCAATAACTTCACCTAGATTTAGTATAAAGTAATAAGAGACGCAAGGCTTATAAACAAGAGAGTTGATTTATTATATCCAATTATTCTATTCTCTTTATACAACATCCGTAGAATAAAAGATAATATCGAGATATTATTCTTTATTTTGCGTGGTACACTCGCATTAAAGGTACAAAGCGTTCGGAGTTAATCATACTATTGCCGACGGGTGATCTTTAAGAGATTAGTTAACATTTGCTGAATACAAACAACTAAAAATAATTTCTTTTGTATTTTTGAATAAATTTAATAAAAAGCTTATTGTGTTTATGCTAGTTAAATACTTAACTGAAACATATTTGGGATATAAAGAAGATAAATCACCTTCTGAAGCAATACATCTTGGTGAACAATAATTGGATAAGCGCGAAAAATTTGAAACGAGCACTTATCGAATTTTTTTAAATATGATTACTGTACATGCATTTAAAAAAGTGGTATCTACGTCTAGACTGTAATGAGCAAATTAATTAACAAATAATTTTGTGTAAAGGGCTACATTAAATAAAAATGTCTATAGAAACATTAAATAGTGTGTAAAAGTACAAGGTAAATAAAATCGGACTTTCATTATTAAACTGTGTTTGTTGATAACGACGTCTGAGAACTAAGCAACACAAAAAAATTCAAAATAAAAGAAAACTGTAGAACTCGTTACTGAAGTAATTTGTCGAGATGTTTAACTTTACTAGCTGAAGTTAATGGGTCGTGGGTACCTTTTGCACTTGGTAAATGTAATCTAAAAGGACTTATCTCTGTTGAATTAGATGCGCCATTATTTGGTCCACCGAATCAGTAGATCGAAGTTCTGTTGAATCAGTGTGCCATGCTTTGTCGTCGGAAAAGGTGGCGATGATAGATATACTCCTGTATGCACGAGAAATAAAAGCCGACCGAAGACGCTTCCTTGAAGAACCCCTGACTAGATTTTGCGGAACGCTGTTTGGTTTTGGCCAATTTTTAAGTTAAAATAACGTTCTTCCAGATATAATTTTAAAATAACATTTAGTTGGCGAAGTAGTAGTTTTTTGAGTTTATACTTCTTATCGACTATTCGATAAGCTGTTGTACAATAGTATCGTTCCTCCTAGACCTAAATGGTCTAGGTGTTTTTCCAATACTCTGACTGCCACTGACAGTAAGTTAATAAATTTGTAAGATGTTAGTTCATATGACGATTCCCCAGGTTTGAGTATTTCAATCACCAGCGTTACTTTTTAACTGAACCGGAAAATACCCCAATCTCAGACTGAATAGACCCTTACGAAGTAGTTATAAGTAAATTGCGAGTAAGTAAATTAATGCCTGGAGTTTTTCGAAAATTGATATTGTATCTTTTTATGAGTTTTATTGGTATGGCATACCTAAATTTCTGCTTTTTATTTGATGGAAATTTGTGAAGCTTAAAAACGCTTTCGAGGTTCTGTGCAAAAATTGTGCTTTTTCAGGATCTGATCGTGCCCATGTTCCATTTGGCTGTTTAAAGAGAAGAATAAGCTATTCTTGGGTTTTTAATTACGTTGACATCTAAAGGAAGCAATTTGTGTTGGTTGTTGCGATTAGGGTTGTGAGATATTCTTCAAAATGTTCATTTTTTTAAATTTTTGATTCACGTTTTAAACTTCTCTAATCAGATGAGTATCTTGAAATTTGCTAGATACGTCGTAACCGTCTTTTTTGGCTATTTTTGTTTACTATAATGGAACATCCTTCTTGTTACCCATTTTTGGTGTCGCGTCAATGACAGCATCTTGAACTATTTTTGTAAAATCTTGTATGGCTAATTCAAGTTCATTATTAGTTTGGAGTAAAATTTTTATATCCAAGCGATTGTAAATCATCTCCTTGAAAGGATCTATTAGTCGGTTCTACTGTTATACAAATTTGGGTATTTCAATGATCTTTCTACTCATAGTTGCTATGATTATTGTGTGGTCATTGGTGGATAAAATTTTAATATAGATTAAACCTATGACTTTAATTATAATTAAATCCTGGAGGTCAAGTAGTTTACCTGATTTGGTAGGCTAGTAGGTGGATTCATATCTTGGAGAAGAAACCTAGTTTTAGTTTTTGTATTACTTGATCCAGCCCTCTACTTTTACTATATAGAAATATTTGGGAACCTTTAAGATGTGCTTTGCGTTAAAATAGCAAACTGACAAGAACCTGATACTTAGTGTTCCGGAATTTTCGATGATATCTTGTTTGTTAACATCATACTTAGGAGGGCAGTATGAAACTGATATGACTAGTAATCCATTCGAGTCTTCTATCTCTATGGATGTGGCTTGATGATGATGAGGAAATTTCTTAGGTTAACTGATGTTTAACGTAATCTAGAATTATGATCTGCTTCTGAGTGAATTATGAAGTAGATAATTTTGTATTTTCAAATGCGTTCAGAAATTAAAATTTGCTTTTGAAAACAGTAGTATGTTTAAGTCATTGTGGAAGCAAAAAGATAGTTGCTGTTGTAGCCGCTGCTGTCGTTAATCAGAGTCTTGCTGTTAACTATATTGATGCAATTGTTTTAGTTAATAAGACTGAAACTGATGCTGTTGTGTGACTTTGGACACGTAAGGAAAAACGTAGATTTACTCATTTTGGGTGACTTCTGTTTAGAATTTCAAGATATAACTTTTAACCTGGCAATTTTTTATAAGAACAAAATTGATAAGATTCGGACACAAATATTTAATTTTGTGTCGTTTGACTTCATATTGTTACGCTTTTGAGACCTATTGTGAGTCTGACAACTTCTGTAACAGTTGTGATTTGCAGCAATTACTAAAAAAGCAAAGGTAACGTGCTGTAGGTATAGAAAGATCAAATCGGACGAAAACTATCCATTGACTGATATGAAAACCTTTGACAAAGAAGGAAGAAGAAATCAAAAGCACCTGACAATTACATTAATAGTGCAAGTAATCCTACAAAAGCAGCTTGAAATATAATTAATAGTAGGTTGACAAGCAGGAAAGTTCCTAAATCAATTAATCATATTGCTAATGATTTTAATGATTTTTTTTATCAAAATTGTATTAGATTTTGTCCAAAATGTCCCAAACTATGTGAAGGATCCCTTAGAAATATGAAATTTTAAAATACCCGTTAAAATTAAATTCTGTTTTCATGAAGTAATACTCATTAAAGTTCACGATACAATTAGCTCATTAAAATAGTAGATAATTCAATTAATAAAAAGAAATATTAATTTAATTATAGCACCATTAACAAAATTGATTAATCAATGTTTAAAAGGTAGAACTTATCCTGAAGTAGGAGACACTAACAATATCATAAATTACAGGCCAATCCCGCTACTACCAGTATTTTCGAAGGTTATTGAGAAAGTTGTATATAGACATATCTTACAATACTTTGAAATTAACAATCTTTTCCATAAAAATCAATTTGATTTTGGAAAAAGCAAAAGTACGGCGCATGCTTTACGCAAATTTACGAACTTTACAATAGAGTACTTTAAAGAGCGCAAATATTCTTTAGCTACATTCTTGAATCTATCCTGAGAATTAGACTGCGAATCCCATAGCATACTTGTCAATAAACTTAGTAAATATAATTTTGATTATGTAAGTACAACATTCGTGGCATCATATTTGAATAATAGACGAAAATGTGTGCGATTAAATGGGTCTTTATCAAAAGAAATATCATTACACTCAGATGTCCCACAAGGATCTATCTTTGGTCCCCTACCGTTTCTAATATATGTGAATAATCTCCCTAATTATATGAAATCCGATGTATGCTATGCACCCAGTATCTAATATAGGTAATAAGGCGCAGATACCTGGTTTGGAATGGTACCAAGCTTACTATTAACACTATAAAAACCAAACAACTTTTAAACTCTCTAAGAGTATGTGGCTCTACAATAATTTTGCGTTTTTTGTGTTACTATGTGAATCACATTAATTATATCAAATTGTGCTGTCTGGACAATGTTCTAATATAATTAAAATTTTTGCATTACAGAGTAGAGCAAAACTACAGGATGAATATTGTAGAAACCCTTTTAGGAATCTTAGTGTCCTTACGCTACCCTGCATCGACATATTGCACACGTTAATAACAATCTATAATAATATAGAAACATACAAATTCTAACATCTGTTTGGTGAAAATTAATTTTTTTTACGAGTTAATAATTTTGGTCTTATGGAAATGTTCTATTTTATTTTAAATAGATTTCGTTTGTGTTGATAAAACACGTATGTTTTTCATATTCACGTTTGCTGCAATAGTTGTTTTGTTTTATCATTTAATATCTTTTTAAATCAGACCTGGTGTCGTGAAATGCTTTGTTTGTTTTCTCACATTAAAGTTTTAAAGAAATGTTGATCTCGACAGTTTATATCAAAGGTTTTGTAGAAACATATCCCATATGTCGCCGTTTTGGCTTTGCTGAATTAATAAACTGGATATTTGTTATGACTAAAATGTACAGTAGACTGATTACAAGCAACTGTTACAATTCTGAATTTGCAAATTGTTTATCTTTCTGAAAACTATGAACGTATTTTTGTAAGATCTTTGTGTATGTAAGAAAAATTTAGGAAGGGGAATGCACTTTTCGAGTTTGTATTTTAGTATTTTTAAGTAAGTCAGTATGCATAGTCGAGATAAGTACCTTATAACAAAAGCAAGAAACTATTGCAGACTAATGTTGTTAAAATTATACAACCGTCTGATAAGCTACAGTGCGCGTATCAGTGTTCGCGTATGAAGTATTGGTAAATAAATTATATGCATGTTAAAGTTACATTAATAATAAAGATAAGGAACAATTCCGTTAGCAAAATTAAAGAAATTTTTCGTGCGATTAAAGTAAAAGGTAGTCAATATCTCTACATCTGCAAACTATATACTGAAATGCATATCGTGTAAAGCAGGAACGAGTAATCGGGGTAATAAAAATTTGGAGAAACTTAGTGTAACAACGACATAAACTCTGGGAGGTTTGGTGTATATCCCAAAACGGATTACTCGACTCATCATAAGAAAACCAACTATAAGTAAACTGATTGTTTATTCCGAAAAACTATCGTGTTTTGAGTGCTTTTCGTGCAGTTACGAATAACCAAATTAAGTTGGAAAATGTCCTTGAATATTTTTTTGTTTTTGTTTAGTAAAGTTGTATTGTTCAAAATAAGCAAACTTTGATGGGGGTTTGTGAATTTCCAGTTTGATGCTAAATCAGTTATTATTTAAACTCCAGTCTCATTTCATTTATGAACTGTAACTAGTTTTTAATTAAACTTCGGTATAATCTTCTTTCGGTAGTAAAAGCAAGTGGTACCGTCATTATATATGTTTTTCCGTTCGGTTTAAGTAAAGCGAATGCGTTAAGTAAAAGAACGCGAATTTTGTTTGTTTAACGTCAAAATTAGTTTTTAAAAAGAATTACAATTTATTTCAAAGGATTTTATTTGACGCAGTTCAAGATGTTTCTTCTACAAAAGATAACTAAAAGCTAAACTTGGAAACTATTCTTAGAATAAGCGTTATAATTAAAATAGATAAAGAACAATACTACGGGAAATGCATCAGCACTAGATAAATGTGTCTACTATTTATCTATTGCTGAATATTCTAATTATTATACATAACTCCTCTATTCCAAGAATCTTAAATGAGTGATAATGAAATTTAAGTTTTTGATTGAAGCAATGAATTGTCAACAATGTCTAAGTTTCCAAAATGTGGTTTAAAATGTTTTATCAATGTTTGTTTAAAGGAGTCACGTTTACAATATACATATACAATAATACAAATAATACATATGATAAGTATAAATACAATAATAGTAGAACAATAATTAAGGGTTGTCGTTATTAGCGCTTCTGTTTCTATAAGTCTACGTCTTTGTTCATTTAATTTTATTTTGGTTTTAACTAAATCTTGCGTATTTGTGGAAGTTAAGTCAATTTTTGAAATATTAATTAGTTTAGTTTTATAAATTTGTAATTCACCAACACTAGGCACTTTTAAATCGATTTCTTTAGTTGAAAATGATTTCATTGTAAATAGTAAATCATTATGATTAGTCAACACCGAACAATCAGGAGTTAAGTGAATTAAATTTGTTTCTTTTATATCTTTTCTATCAATATTATTTTTGCATTTAATGTCTAAAATAGTTTTAGAAGGTGAACTAACTAACCAAGTGGCGATATCTATTTGTAATATTTTAGAAGAATATAAAAGGAAAGTAATTCGCAAAGTTTTGAATTTGTGATATTGAAGTGATTATTATGTGAGCAGAAATAATGATTTATTAAAGTTGATTGACAGTAAATATGTTGTTTTTTTGTTATATTTTTGTAGTAATAAGTAATTGATTCATATAAATGGAGATTTTCATAATTTGAAAGGTACGGAAGACCTAAATTTTGTTATTATAAGGTTGCAGTTCATTTAAAGATTCCGAAATTTGAGTCAAGGATTGAATTAGTTCATTATTATCAATAAGTAAAAGATGTAATTGTTGTTTTTGAGCAAAAGTTAAAGCGACTTCTAATTCTGTCCAAACATTAATAAATAATTGAAGAGATTGAATTGATTCATCAATTATCGAATAAGTTGATGCTTCGGTTAATATTTTGTGAATTTTTACATTTTCTAAGAATATTTTATTTAAATTATTGTTTAGTAGTTTTGGTTTTCTGATAAATCATGTACGGTGGAAATTGTATCATTTAATATTTAAGCTTGTTCTAAAAGGATATTCTTGTAAGTTTCAGTTTCGTGTTTTAATTTAGATATTATGCTTTCATATCGTCGTCCATCGTCTGCACTTAAATTTCCTGTTATAAATTTTATTACGGTGCCTAGTTCTTCTATTAATGATCGTTTTTGTCTATCAATTTGAATTTTTGGAAATAATTGATCTAATAGTCTATCAGCTTTTTTTATGTACTGTTTCAATATTAATAACTGATTATTGTGATTAATAAATCAGGTGAGTATTCCTCCAAGATTATAAATTTTGTATACAGTTTGCTCTTCTCGAGCCCTTCTAGGTGGAGGTGAATGAAACAACAACTTAATATGTTGTCAACGCCGACGTTTAATAATTATGACCTACATCTAGTGTTTACTGTAGAATTCGAAAAAAATTCAAAGCTACCCTTTTTAGATGTCTTACTTATAAGGACTAACGATGGTATTAAAACTGATTGGTATAAAAAACCTATGGCATCAGGGCGAACTATCAACTATTTTTCAAAACATCCATTACATCAAAAAACGAACATTATTACGGCCATGCTTAATAAAATGTTGAAATTGAGTGATATCACTTTTCATGAAAAAAATAAACAAATTTTAAAATCCATATTAAAAAATAATAATTATCCTAACAAAGTTATAAATAAGCTAATTAGTAGACATAGTAATGACACTCAATCTCACATTAATCTGAATAATACCCATAATTTAATTGAAACATTTTCTTATAAAAAAATCATCAATATACCTGTTCTTAGCCAAAAAATCATAAACATCTTAAAAAGTGACAATACCAAAATAGTCTTATATAACAAAAACACAATCTACAACAACATTTACTCACGTTCAAAAGACAAGACTGAACTTCTAAATAAATCTAATGTTGTGTACAAAATTTGTTGTAACAATTGTTCAAGTTGCTACATTGGTCAAACAAACCAAAAAATTAGGTGCACGAATAAAACAACACCAATATAATTACAAAAAACTTACAGAAGATACAGGACTCTCCTCTCATCATAAAAATACAGGACATACGTTCAACTTCAAAGAACCGGTAATATTAGATGTGGAACATATTTTTAAGAAAAGACTGGTCTCAGAAATGATATCGATTAGGATGCACCCCCAAAAATGTAAATTTTAATACAGACACGAATAATTTAAGTACGATTTATAGTAATATTATCAGTAAAATTAAACCCTTCACTTAGTACCAACTAACTAACTAACTATTAAAACGTACCTAATTAATCTTAACATGAAAAATATCCTAACTGACTAACTAATAAATTAACTAACTAACCTAAAAAACTAACGAACTAATCAACACCTAGTCTAATTACCTAGTCTAATAAACTATCTTAATTACTAATCTACTAATTACATATTTACATAGATAAAAATAAATACATTACACATATATTTTTAACAAATGTTTTTGATTTCGTTTTACGTATGTACGCAAACGGATATAAAAGCGGTCTTTATCTGTATTTTTTGAAAAGTACTGATTTGAATTTTATTCATTCGTTATTTGTCGTTTGTATCAAGTTGGGTTTGTTTGTTTGTCTTTAATTAAATATCGTTTTTAGCCACTACTTATATATATATATATATATATATGTATGACTGTTTTTGTTGTTTTTTTTAATCCGTGTATGACGTTTCCATCAATTGATGGCAAAATTGAGACTACCAACTTTTATCTGTTATGAGGTGAGTCCAATACCGGTTATCTCTTTTTATCTTTTTATCTTTTTTCATCGCGTTTATTCTTAATAATTTTCAAAATTTATATTTTATAATAAAAAAGAATTTTAATTTGGAAACTTATATAACTAAGGAATTCTTCTTTTTAATCTTGTTGGTGATTAGTCACTTGTTACTATACAGTGTGTCCAAAATTCGATGCTCACCATTGGTATTTTGGAAACGGTAAGAGTTACAGGGTCGGTTAAATGGAACAATATGGAGGTATTTATCTTACCTCTTCAGACCTTCTCTTGTTTTTCCAAAGAAATGCGTTGCCTACTAGATATTGCAAAAAAGTGAAAATCGGCATTTTCTTTAAACTTGCGTAGAATCCACACTATTTATCCTATCAAAAATATGTAAATATAAAAGTTGTAGACATTTAGATATTGAATAATATGCGTCATTAAAATATTTTTTGCTTGCATCAGTAGCGAAATATGACCCAAAGTTGCATTTTTTAAATGGAAATGATAATTTATTTTTATACAGTTGAATTACTTGATTTTTTTCCTTTTCAACGATATAAGGTTCGAGCTATTTATCTTGTGTACTTTAGAAGATATAAAGAAAAATCATTTTTGAGGCAGATTTATAATGTTACCAAGTTGTAAGCAATAATAACAAAACATAACGGGTGGATAACATCGTAAAACGAATGAGTTTTCCTATAAAAGATTCTCAATAGTGCGGCCATTGACTTCTAAACATTTTGTATAGCGTTTTTCAATATTTATTCGGCAATTCATTAATTGACGGACGCTAACTGAATTAAAGGCCTGCATGACGCTCTGCTGCAAATCATTAACGTTCTCATAATTGACAACGTATACTAAATTTTTATGTGTCCCCACAGGAAAAATCTAGTATGGACAAATCTGGTGATCGCGCAGGCCAACGTATGGGACCGTTTGTTCCAATCCAACGGTTTCCAAATCTTGCTGATAAATATTCAGTGACGATCCTGGAATTATGGGCCGGGGCGCCGTCTTGCTGAAACAAAATACTTCTTTCTTCTTGAATAGGTAGCTCGTCCAATGCATCTTCGACTTCGGCTTGCAGCAGTTGAAGATATCTAGTCGAATTAAGCGTTTGATTATAAATAAATGGACCTATCAAACGATTTCCCAAAATACCGCACCACACGTTAAATCCGAATCGTTCTTGGAAACGCGATTCTCGAACTATTTTCGGATTTTCATTATTCCAATAATGATAATTATGCCGATTGTAAATGCCGTTGTTTGTGAATCTACTTTCATCGCTCCAAAGAATTTTTTAGAAAAAGAATTATCGTTTGTAACTTCATCCAGGTACCATCTACAAAATGTAACTCTTCGAGCATAATCATTCTCTTTGATATGATGGCATATCATTGGCTTATAAGGATGAAATTTCTTCTTTTTTAAAACATAATGTACTGAACTTCTTGCCATACCACTGTCATTCGAAATTTTTCTTACTGAAACGGAAGGCTCAACATTAACAGCGGCTAGAACAGCTATTTCAGCATCCTCATTGTCTTTTTGATAGGTTGTAGGACGAATGGCGGTGAAGGATCCACCTTGTCGAAGATTTTGCTCGAGTCGGGAAAACAAAGTTCTGTGAGGTTGCCTTCTTTCGGGGTATAAGTTGTGATATTCATTTGCTGCCGCAGTTGAATTACGATGGCATCTTATGTAGACAACAAACATGTCCGTTTTTTCATGGTTTGAAAACTGCATCATCAATTTTGAATATGAATAGCTTACTACAACAACTACAAGTTCTGACACGATACTACTGTAACAATATTATTGACAGATTTGATGTGCAGTTGTTTGTTTCTTAAAAATTTGCAATCATGGATAGTGTGATGTGCTTTAAAATACATCTACAGATCTCAAAAACGATTTTTCTTTATATCTTCTAAAGTACACAAGATAAATAGCTCGAACCTTATATCGTTGAAAAGGGAAAAAAATCAAGTAATTCAACTGTATAAAAATAAATTATCATTTCCATTTAAAAAATGCAACTTTGGGTCATATTTCGCTACTGATGCAAGCAAAAAATATTTTAATGACGCATATTATTCAATATCTAAATGTCTACAACTTTTATATTTACATATTTTTGATAGGATAAATAGTGTGGATTCTACGCAAGTTTAAAGAAAATGCCGATTTTCACTTTTTGCAATATCTAGTAGGCAACGCATTTCTTTGGAAAAACAAGAGAAGGTCTGAAGAGGTAAGATAAATACCTCCATATTGTTCCATTTAACCGACCCTGTAACTCTTACCGTTTCCAAAATACCAATGGTGAGCATCGAATTTTGGACACACTGTATATATATAAAAATATATTTTGTTTAATTGTATAAAAAAAATTCATTGTTACAATAATTAATGTATACCGTTTTTCTAATTTTAATTTCTAATTTGTATTAGTTTATGTATAACATTCATGTCTTATATTAAATAAAAAATTTTAGCCTTGATAAAGCCCTACGCATAGGGGCGAAACGTCGGCGTTGACAACATATTAAGTTGTTGTTTCATTCACCTCCACCTAGAAGGGCTCGAGAAGAGCAAACTGTATACAAAAAGTGATTAATAAAAATATCTTCTATTTGTACATAACGTCGGTTTCTTAAAGGATAATGTTTATTTTCTAGTAACTCTATTGATTTAATTAAGTTATTTCGTAACATTTGATAATTACTAAGTATGGGGGTATAATCCATATCACAAATTCGTTTGTGTATTGGGGTGAATAAATATTGTGTGAAGGTTTCTCTGACTTTATGTCGAATTCTTTCGTGATTTGTTTCCCTCTTTCTGTATATTCTGCTACGGACAGTTAGCTGCTGACCTTTAATTCTGGGTCAGATTCTTCTCTCCAGCGTTACTTGAACCTGGCGCCCTACCTTTTTAATTTTTTTTTTCTATAGGTTTTAGGAATAACGTTGACTTTCCTAATCCGCACCCTACTCTCCACTGAGGGGCATACTTTCCTAACAACTGACCGTAACAGAAAAGATTGGCTACCCAACTTGCGGAGCCCGATTTTTCTTGAGTTTTCTCAATTTCTCTCTCGATTTTTCTTTCGATTGGTATTCCTCCCGATTTTTCTCGATTTTTTTTTTCTGGATTTGTCTTGAATTTTTTTTCCGTGCTCTCTTATAGTCTTACATGTTGTAAATTTTACTTACCTTAAGATGTCGAAAGCGTGGAAATTTGAAGTGAATCGTTTTAAACAAAACGAACTTCGGTACGAATTGTATTCTAGAGGCCTTAACTCTGACGTTTCGGTGGAGAATCTACGGAAAGTGGTACGTAGTGCTCTTCAGTTGGAGGCTAATAAATCTCTCTCACACATTAAATATAACATTGCTTACGAAACCGACGTAGCTGCTGTCACTTCATCTCTAGAGGAGCTTAATACTTTTGCTGAAAGTTTCGATGAAGACTTTTCTACTTCCGATTTTGTTCGTTTTTCTACCCTTTGGACACATACTAATCGCAAGTGCAATCTAATGGTTGCCACCTCAACCAAAGAAACTAATAACAGGAATGCTCTCTTGCTTTCTCTTACTGTTCTACACCATACTATTGACTCGAAGATCAAGAAACAACGACATACTACTTTTGGGTTCAGTCAAGCTGTCACTTCTAGTCCTAAAACCGCGGCTGCTGAAGAAGAACTTGGGCTATTATCTTGCGATTCCGATGTCTAATCCAAACCGACTCCTGTTGCTTCCTTTAGTCCTTCGTTCTTCTCTAAATCTGTTGCTACAGCGAAGCTAAATTTGATTTTCTCCGGGGACGGCAAGACATCGTTAACTGAATTCCTCACTCGTTTGGATAAATTGAGTACAGCTCGGGGAATTTCTTTAACGCAATTGTTTCATGGTGCTCCAGAGCAATTAACTGGAAAAGCTCTTCTTCTCTTCAGGGCGCATCGACAGTCCTTAACCTCCTGGATACAGGGTCTTCTCGAACGATCTTGGGTGGCATGGGTTGGCAATTACTTGGATCATTACCTATCACTTTAAGGAAAACTTCTTCGACTTTCTGTAACGTAGCTAATGGTGGGTAGTGTGCTAATCTCGGTACTATCTCTCTTCCTTATACTTTGGAGGAAAAGACCTAAGTGCTAGAAACCTTAGTGGTCCCTGAAATTTTTCAGGCACTGATATTGGGGATAGACTTCTGGAAGGCGATGGCTTTTGTACCTGACTTTAGTAAAGGCCATTGGTCTTTCGATACTGTTTCTGTTACTAACGACGTCCGTGCAGACGCCCTTAATGTAAAGTCGGTGGTAACTCTTGCTCAACGATCTTTGCTGGATGCTCTTATCTCTGAAAGTTTCTCGTCCCAACCATCAGGTTTTGGATGCACTTCTCTAGTTCAGCATTGCATACACACCCAAGCAGAACCTATTAAACAGAGATACTACCCTCTTTCTCCAGTATTATCAAAGATCGTTAACGACGAGTTGGACAAGATGCTACAATTGGGTGTGGTGGAGCCTTCTACCAGTCCATGGTCCAGTCCAGTGGTCATGGTGAAAAAGAGAGATAACACCTATCGGTTCTGTGTAGACTACAAAAAGCTGAACCAAGTGACTGAACGCAACGCTTATCCTTTACCTTACAGTACCTCCATTCTAGACCTCACCTGAATTCAAACCGCTTACTGCTTTTACAGTACTTTATCGCGGGCTATTTCAATTCACTCGGATGCCGTTCGGGTTGCATAATTCTCCTGCTACCTTCCAGCGACTGATCGACCAGATTATAGGTGCAAAGTTGGAGCCATATTGCTTTGCGTATCTTGATGATATAATTATTGCTACCCCGTCATTCGAAGAACACCTTCAAGTATTTGGACAGGTTCTGAATCGCTTATTCGCTGCTGGCTTGACACTGAATCGTTCTGTCGTTCGGAACTCAGACATCTAGAGTATGTGGTGAACGAAAAAGGACTGCTGGTGGATCCAGACAAGGTCACTGCTATATTTAATATTCCTACCCCTACCACCGTCACTGAGGTTCGACGTGTGATTGGCATGGCTAGCTGGTATCGTCGTTTTATACCGAACTTTGCTACCTTTACTTCTCCTCTATCTGCCCTTACTAGAAAGAATGCTTCGTTTGTGTGGACGCCCGAATGTCAACAGGCTTTTGTCGCTCTTAAAGAACATCTCGTTTCTGCTCCAATCCTTACGTGTCCAAATTTCGCCATCCCTTTTGTTATACAGACCGAAGCCTCAGATTATGGCGTAGGTGCCGTTCTTACTCAGGAAACTCCCGAGGAAGAAAAGGTGATCAGTTACATCAGTCGCTCCTTAACTAAAGCCAAAAGACGCTATAGCACGACCGAGAAAGAGTGTATTTCTGTGCTCTTCGCTATTTTTAAGTTCAGGCCTTATATTGAAGGTTCTCACTTCACTGTCATCACAGATCATCACTCGCTACTATGGCTCAATCGTTTGCAGAGCCCATCCGGTCGCATGGCTCGCTGGTCATTACACTTACAGGAATATGACTTCACGATTAGGCATCGGAAGGCAAGGATCACGTAGTGCCAGACGCGTTATCTCGTGCTGTTCCTGCTGTTGATGATGAAACGGAAACCACCGCTCCTTATCTTGCTTCCTTAAATTATCCTTCTTCTCTGGGACTTGACTTACCTACCCAAAATAAATGGTATAATGACTTACTTAAACGCATTCTTACCACACCTCACCAGTTGCCGCACTGGTCAGTCGACCATAACATTCTATATCGCCGAGTGGTCACTTCTTTCGCTGCTCTTTCCTTAAATTCTAACGATGAGTGGAAAATGGTTGTCCCTGCTGAACAACGAAAGCGCATAATTCAGGAGAATCACGATCCTCCAACGGCTGGACATGGCGGAGTGACAAAAACGACAGCAAGAATCTTGCAACATTTCCACTGGCCTCGCTTACGTTCTGACGTGGCACGCTATATCCGTCGCTGTTCCATTTGCTCAGCCAATAAAGTCTCTCAAGCCGCTCCTCCTGGGATGTTCTCTCCACGTGCTCGTCCTACGGGACAGTGGCAAACTTTATGCTGTGACATCGTTGGCCCACTTCCGCGCTCATCTAAAGGCAACTGTTTCACGAAATTCGCGCTTTTCTTCGCTATGCGTGTAGCTACTGCTGCTGCGGTTACTAAAATCCTGGAAGAACAGGTATTCTTAATGTTCGGAGTGCCGCAGTACATTATCTCTGACAACGGCGTACAATTCCGTAGTCGTGAATTCACCAAACTGTGTGAAGAATACCATTCCACTATACTCTACACCGCGAATTACCATCCGCAAGCCAACCCGGCTGAACGTATCAATCGCGTTCTTAAGACCATGATAGCGTCTTATGTTAAAGACAAGCAGCGGAAATGGGATGTTAATCTTCCTCACATTGGATGCGCAATTCGAACGGCCAAACACGAAGTTACTAGATGTACTCTGTTTTTCGCTCTTTTTGGTCGTGAACATATTAACTCTGGCAAATTCTTTAACAAACCTTCTCTTGAACCGACGAATTTCGATCAGGATCAAAACGTGTCTACTCGACATTATGTAGCTATCCAAGAGTTAAGTTAACGTCTCAAGAGAGCATACGAAAACACCCAAAATAGGTATAACTTCCTTCGTCGGCACGTCAGATATAATGTGGGTGATTTGATGTGGCGTCGTAACTTCCAACTTTCTGACGCTTCGAAGTACTTGAATGCCAAAATTACACCTAAGTTTTAGGCCCTTATACTGTTAAAACTATCGTATTACCGTGGACATATGAACTGGCTGACCCCTTAGGGAAGTCACTAGGCACGTGGCATGTGAAGGACCTGAAGCCAGAAGTTCTCTCAGCTGTGGAGGAGAATAATACTGAGCTTGCTGTTTTGGAGCCTAACTGTCCTGATGTCTATTTACTCTATCCTAGACGGAAAAAGCGTCGAAACTTACTTGTTCTGCCTGATAGTTGACATGTGATATGACTGAATGCTTACCTGGAAATGATTTAACTGATTATGACTATTGTTGTTGCTTACGGTGCTATGGTTTTCTCGAGGGGTTCTAACGAAATAACTTGAGTAGTTTGAGTTGCTTTTGCGTCAATAATTTTTCTTTCTTTTAATTTTTTTCTCCCAACCTGGAATTGGAATTTGGGTATCCTGGACTTATTGATGATTTCTTGCGTAATTAGCTCAACGACGTGATCGTCGACATGCATCGAATGTATGTACGTAAATACACAATCTTTTCTCTTTTTGGTTTGAGAAGCGTTTTAGGATGAATGGTGTAATCACTTTTTGTTTTCTGCAGCGATAATTTGGATACGGCAGCTCTTCGGGGTTCAGGGTTGTTATGACACTCCAATTCTTTTCTAATAAATTTTATGGACGCCACTCGGTCGTAGTTATAATAAAAGTAATAAAATGCAAGACCGAGATTGCATAGAGTTGAAAGGATGTATTTCAAATTAAACTTATAAAAAACACAAAAGAATTTGTCCACCACCATCAAATTTATGTACTGCACTCACTGTTATACCGTTTATAGATTTAAGTACATCACCCGGTAAATTGTACGCCAATCTTTGGTCTTTGAATAGTTCTCTCGCTTGATTGATCAAATTGATTCGGATCGTTTCATATACTTTCATAAAGGAACCTAAAATTGGTTATTCATTTAAAGAACCTGTTTTGAAAATGTGACTTATTGAACTATAATTACCTTCTATAAGGTTCCTTTTAAACAAATTTCCTGTCCGGCAATCCGTGACAATTAAATATAATAATTTTAATATTGCGATCAGATCCGCGCTCATCGCGTATAAGCTTCGTAATGGCAATTTACGGTGTTCCTTAGCGCAACTGATAAAATGTAGGTACCGGTTTACAAACAGCGAAAAATTAAAAACATGTTCGTATTTAAAATGTTACAATGGTAACCTGAGTTACTCCTGCTCGCGGTTAACATTGCGTCATTTTTTTTTTTGGGAAAGATACTAAACCGCTACGGCGAGTTTCGTGATATACCAGCTCCAGTTCCATATAGTTTATTTTGTTATGTTCAATAAGTTCGTATTCGTTAGGATCCTTTGCTTCGGGTGGTTGATTGGGCATTTGACATAGAGATGGTCACTTTCTCCGTTGACTATAACATCTAGTCAACCTTTGTGTTGTGTGTTTTATTTGTCTTCCGTTAGTGCTTGTTCTGATTTGTTCTTTTTTTTTTTTTTACTGGGGTTTATATTCAGGGTGGGTTTTGTTTAGTTGGGTTGGCAATCATTTTTGGTTTATAGGGCTTTGTCCTGGACGCTAGTCCGAATTTCTATCGGTCCTATTACAAATTTTTTTCTGTTGGCTAAGTCTAGTTGATTGGTTGAGATACTGTAAAAATCTAATACGCTAAAACAAACACAAATCAAAGAGACAAATAGACAATTTAATATAGCAAATAAAACTTGCAGTATTAGAAGAATGTGACAGAAATAGAGAGAAACTGTCGCATATGATTGCGTGCGTTAGCAACAACAATAATGAAAGCTCGCAATTAATGTGTAGAATTTCAGTTAAGCTTTTTAGTTACACCTCAAATTGAAGTTAACGTTCTAATTAAGGATTGGTTACTAAGAAGACTCGACGTACACACGTCACTTACACGGTGACTTAAAATTAACTTAAATTCGGAATAAAAAGATAAGTACCTCTCGCTCACCCAAAATATCTTTTGATTTAGCTTTAACCACTTTATGTCAAACGCCTAAGCTTTTATTGAGCTGATTAAAAACAAAACCAAACGTCGGTTGTGGAGTCTACCCCGAATAAAAATTTTCTTAAATGCTAGAGATTCAAACCGTTTAATGTCTTAGCTGTATTCTGTAGTATGCAGTTCCGAGAATGAAAGTTTCTACTAGCGACAGTATTCGACAGCTCCAGAAGGTAGGTAACCCTAGAATTTATCTTAGGGGAGGTATGCAGCAAAGAACGGAAGGCAAATATGTTCCCTCGAAGCAGCAAGTATGCAGCATGAACGACCCCTGCAGCCTGTAGAGTTCACCGGCTGGTTGCAGCTTAATTAGATGCGAAACCGTAGCAGTCGCCAAGTTTAGAGAGAAAAATTCTTAAATAGCCATTCCAGCACTTTCAGGAGTTATTCAGTTGAAATATGAGAATATAAGATCAACGTACGTGGATGAATGCGGCGGGATTTAAATTTAAACACCAATTTAACTTGGAATTATTGAAGCACACATTAATAATGTAGAAGGAAGTAGAGAATATCCGCTCATAGTCCCCAAAATTTTTGTTAATTAAAAATTCACCAACGGAAAATTCGCAACATGCGCGGCAAATTCGACTTTAGTCGTAACGTTGTACACACGCTTTTAAGAAAACTTTTGCAACTAAACCCGTAACAAAGTGATTATAATTTTTTCCAGATATTTAGTAAGAATTTTTTGTACCTTTAAAAGATCTGGGTGGCGTTTAACAAATCATCTAATTGACTTGTGCTTAGGATCTTTAGTCATCTATAAAGGTAAGTGAAAGACATTTTGCTAGACACACCCCTCCCGATGAATTAGTCTAGAGTTTTTTTGAAGTTTTCATGACGTAACAAAATTACTGACTGATATTCACCCTTATAATAGTAAGGAGCAAAGAGACATATGTTCAAACTATTATAGATTAACGTGCTCTAAAAAATGTACAGATTTGTTAGCTACAAAATGTATAATAGACTACTCTTAAAACTAGATCTTTTGGAATTAAACAATTTAAAAATAGAGTTAAATTTATTTTTAAGCAAAGATTTCTATAATTACCAAGAATTTTTTACACCAGAATTAAATATTTAATTCTGTGTTCACAAATTGGCTTTCTTGTACTAGTTTCTCAACAAATTTTGCCTTTAACCACTTTGACGTTTGTAAAATGTTATATTAATATTATTAATAACTATAAATGTAAACAAAAAAATAAATAAAAAACAATTCGGAAGAATTCTTGGTGACATTTCCTACATATACGTTGCGTATCTTCCCGAAGTTTTATAATCAATGGTGTAACTTAGCATTATGACGACTATATACAAAATCAAACGTTTTAATTTGTAATCAACAGCTAACCTCCTTTTTATATTAAAGTATATTCTTGAATCGGCAGATTTCGGTTAATAAAATCCTTAAGATTAATATTACAAGATTCATTTGATTTCAACAGATTTTGCAAAAATCGATTTCTCTTTTTTCTGTTAAAAAATTAAAAGTTGAAACTTTATTAAGTATTACTTCTGTCTTTTTAGATTTTTACGCTTTTGTTATCCGTTATAATCGTAAGACCGATTTCAGTAGCTAGTAATGTGATTAGAACTAAAGCACAATCAGCAATAATTTCTTAGTTCTTAATTAAAACATAATTACAGAAATAAAAAAAATGGCATGTTATTTGCTTCAACAAATATTCAAAGACTTGCAAATATATCGTAAATGATGGAAAAATATCACAAACAACTAAAACAATAAATTTGACGTATCGTAAATATTCGTTTACATTTTATTAAAAACGCAAACGTTATTTATACCAATTCTAAATTTAAACTCAAAAATGAGCGAAAAACTTCGAATAAACAAAAATAGAAAACTTGCTGGGGTTGTTTTACAACAGAAAACTTCAATCCTGTTTTGTAAGTAATAAAAGACCAAATGTTTTCTTGAAATTGCGGTTTTTCTCGTTAAAAGAATTACACTCGTGGGCAACACTTCATTTACCAAAAACCTAACGGCAATGCAAACTAGGTATTACTCTATTTCACATTTTGGTTAGCTTCATACCTCACGTAAATTGTTTTTCCGTTATAAATTATGATTAACTGGGACAAAAAAACGTAAAAGTAGGTTCCAAAATTATTCTAATAAATTAACGTAATAATTTATAAATATAAAACACTTTTTTTTAATAGTGTCTTTGCAAATGCTTTTAAGATTATAAAGAAAAACGCTTGTGCACTCTGCAGACTTGAGAGCAAAATGTGACTTACAAGGCAATTTAAAATTAAATTAAGTTTAGAAGCGACCGTCGGTCCAAGTTTGTTAAACCAGTCATGAAAATTTACATTTTAGCAATTACATTTTTAGGATTGTAATTTATAAATACAGTTTTGATTTTTAACTTTGTTGTTTAATTGTTGTGTTCCAGGTTCTTGTGGATCAAAACTTAGCTGATTAAAGTTAAGTTATAGTAGTTACCAGCGGTTAATCTAATTAAACATTCTGCCTAAAGTTTCTTATTCAATAATAGTTAGTAAGACTCACCTAGGAACTGATTTAATATAAAGCTACAGTTTCAAACAAGTTCATAGTATTTTTTAACGTGTTTTTACGTAATATTATTAATTAGAAAAACATACAGAGTCGCTATTATGTATGGGTACAGCTTAAAATTTGAGAACTATTTATCACAGCGTTTTGAAATTTGGTATGTTGTTGGGAGCAATTAAATTCTATTTGTGAATTTTTTTTTTTAATTTTTCAGCGGCATTTGTTTCGGAGATACAAGGTTAACTTTTTTTTTTAAATAGCGCGATGGTCTGAAAATAACATTTTTAAAAAAAGTATTTTTTTCTGAATTTAACGATGTATTACATGCCTATCTTTATGTCGGTTAAAAACAAAAAAAAATTAATTGAAAAAATCTAAGTTGCTTGATGTTTTTGAATAAATGGCATTTTATCAGTGACAAATTAGTCAAAAGTTAAACTTGTGTGCAATAATTACTTTCAATTCATGATGGTGCATTTAACCCAAACCGAACTTATCGAAATTCTAATGATGGTTGGATATGGCGATAGAAAAAGAAGTTGTTCTGAGGTAATGGCCTTTTTCAATAAAGTTCACCCTCAACGAGAACCGATTTCCCGAACCACGGTCTCAAGAACATTACAGAGATTTAAAAAAACCGGTAACCATAAAGACCGGGAAAAATCTAGACGTCTTAGGGTTGGGACTAATGAAACAAACTCTCTAGATGTTATGTTGGATGTAGTTGAGCATCCAAAATCTTCAGTCCGACCATTGGCTTTAAAACACAACATTATCAGTAGCTCTGTTCAAAAGATACTCAAACGCAAACAATACCATCCATCCAAACAAAATTCATCTACTCCAGAAGCTATCTGAAGATGATTTTGGTTGCAGAAGCAAGTTTTGCGAAACTATCATGGAGAGAGTAGAAGGTGATGGTAACTTTATCAATCATATCCTTTTCTCCGAAGAGTCAACATTTTGCCTAAATGGACACGTAAACCGCCATAACTGCAAATATTGGCCCAACACAATGAGGATTTATTGGATGGAAGAAATTCATACCCAATATCCGCAAAAAATAAACGTTTGGTGTGGCATCATCGGACGGAATATAATAGGTCCATTTTTTATAAACGGCAAATTAACGTCTGAAAGATATCTGCAACTTCTGCAACAATATATTGATCCGCGCCTTCGGAAAATATTTCCTAACAACTGAAACCCCAATCTACCAGTAGAAACAATATGGTTTCAAGAAGATGGCGCACCACCGGATTTTGGCCGTCAAGTGCATGCATATTTAGATCAAACTTTTTCTGGTAGATGGAAAGGACGAAGGAGAACAATTGAATGGCCAGCTAGGTCTCATTACTTAACCCCACTTGATTTTTTCCTTTGGGGTTATGTCGAAAATCGAGTGTATGTGAACAGCTAAAAACAAAAATAAAAAACGAGATTGCTAATATTTCTGCCAATACTTTGATTGGTTCTTTACAAAATTTTACTCAACGGCTTCATTATTGTCAGAAAGTAAATGGAGCACATTTTGAGCAACTTATGTAATATATATAATCTAACATAATGCCGATCAGTATATGCTTGGTATGTCAAGAAATATTAAAAGAAAAAGATAAGGAAATTAAATGTGATGTATGTAAATTACATTTGCATTCGATATACTCTGGATTATCGCGCAGTGAAGTGCAGTGTTTTATCAATATCGTCGTCTATCTTATCAGTGCGAAAAATGTATAAACCAACGTTCAGAAGTATCTGAACTTAAGCAACTTATCTTAGAACTAAAATCTGAAATTGAAGAATTAAAAAACAAATGAAACTACCCCCAAAAGAATGGCGGGAAATGAAAGAGAAGAAATCATATATGAAATGAATGAACGACAGCGTCGTGCCCAAAATGTAATTTTGTTTAATGTTAAAGAAAGTATCTCCACTGATGCTATTATATGTGCTTCCTAAGATTTAGAGTAAGTTAAGAACGTTATACAGCAGATAACCGAAATTCCCACTGATAACATTAAATTATATCGCTTAGGTAAAATATCTGGCCTTCAAGGTAAACCGCGGCCGATAAGAATAGTTTTAAACTCCACTTACGATGCAAACAAAATTCTTAAAAACAAATATAAACTCAAGGGTAGTCGGTACTCGGTAAATGGTGATCATACTCCCTTACAAAGAGAATATTTAAGCACATTAAGGGAAGAATTAAAGAAAAGAGTCTCTACTGGAGAGCGAAACATAACTATTCGTTATTTACGAGGAATTCCAACAATTGTTCCTCTAAAAAACTGAAATCTCACAACAGAAACAACAAATTACTTTGTTATTATCAGAATGTCAGAAGCTTGCGGAACAAAAACAAAAATTCTGCTCATCTGTAAGTATTTGTGAATATGACGTTATGTGCTTTACGGAAACTTGGTTATCTAGTGATATTGCAAACACAGAATACTTCAGATCAGACAATTACTACATTTATAGTTGTGACCGAAAGTTTGAAAAAGTTGGATTAATGCGAGGGGGTGGTGTTATGATAGCCTTAAAGAAATGTATTCAAGTCGAACAGTTAAACCTGCAGAACTTATTAAACACACTCATATCAGTTGATATTGTCGGATGTAAGTGTATTCTAAACTCTTTCACTTTTTATTTAATTGTTCTTTATATTTCTTGCACACCTACTACTGAAAACTTACAAATTTTATTAGACTACTCTACAATTATTATCGCAACTTATTAATAATTGAAGATTTTAATATACCTGCCTTCAGTGTTTCAGAATCAGATAACCCTTTGTGTCGCCAAATACATAATTTTTGGGATTTAACTAATCTTACACAACTTAATAACGTATACAACAATAACAATAGATTACTAGATCTCGTGAAGACATACCTATAGTAGTCGAAGATGTGTAACATCCATCAATAAGGGTATGTCTAAATTTAAATCATTTTCATCAACCTACATTTTTTTCAAACGCGTACAATAAATCATACAATTTCAAAAAAGCTAATTTTTCTCAATTATATAATAATTTGTTTAGGATAGATTGGACAGAGTTTGATCATTTTACAAACGTTGATGATGCTTGTTGTAGATGTTATGACATTCTGTATGAGCTACTGGATATTTCAGTACCTTTGTATAAAAATACACGTCAAAACTATCCTACGTGGTTTACTAGGGATATTATAAATACTATTAAACTTAAGACTAAGTGTCACAAAAAATATAAATCATCACTATCCTTACACGATTATAATCAATTTTAATATTTCCGAACATTAACAAAATTTAAAATCAAAAATGCTTATAAGCAGTACTTGGATTCGCTTGAGCAATCAATTAATTTTGATTGTAAAAAGCTTTGGTCATACATACAAAATAAAAGAAAAGGTAGTAGAATACCAGGAAAACTGTTCAAAGATGGTATCAGATATCGTTAATATATTAGCCAAACACTTTCAATCCACATATATACATGCAGATAACTCGACTAGTGTGAATTCATACACAATTAATAAAGACTTTATTTATTTTCCTTCCATAACTATGAATACTGTCACAGACAATGATATCTTGTTAGCTATAAAGAAAATGAAAGACAAAGTCACAGCTGGTTTCGATCAAATTTCTAGTTTTATTATTAAAGATTGTGCTACTGTTTTTCTATATCCCTTGTCAATCATATTCAATTTAAGTATTAAAACTTCTACCCTTTCCAGTAAATGGAAATTAGCAAGAATTGTCCCAGTTCTTAAAAGCGGTGATCCGACTAATGTCTAATTGCCATTCTTTCAAGCTTCTCAAAAATATTTGAAATAATACTGTTTAAAGATATTTATTCTAAAACCAAATGTTTGATTTCGCCATACCAACACGGTTTTGTGGAAAAACGTTCAACAATAACAAACTTAACTTGTTTTATGCAATTAATTGCGGAAACATTAAATATTCAAGGTCAAGTTGATGTTGCTTACACAGACTTTTCTAAAGCTTTTGATCGACTTCATCACGGTGTTGTGGTAGAAAAATTATTTAATTACGGTTTTAGCAACAGTTATCTAAAATTATTACTTACAAAATAGACCTCAATTTGTTGTATACAACGGATATAATTCGTTTGAATATACAGCCCCATCGGGTGTACCACAAGGCTCAAACCTTGGACCTCTTCTGTTTGTATTATTTATCAATGATATTTCTGACAACATTTGTTCAAACATATTAATATATGCAGATGACGTAAAACTATTTGCTTCTATTCAATCAGAATCAGACTGTATAGCATTACAAAAAGATTTGGACACAATAGCTGATTGGTGCACTACAAATAAATTAACTTTAAATATAGGAAAATGTAAAACACTCACATTCACTCGCAAGATATCACCAATAAATTTTTCATATTCTATTAATGCAATTACTTTATCACGATCCAACTGTATCAAAGACCTTGGCATAATATTTGACTCACAACTAACATTTAACAGTCATATAACAGAGCTTGTATCTTCTTCTTATAAACTAATTGGATTTATTCTTCGCAATTGTAGTTCTTTTGAAAATGTCTCCACCTTTCGAAACTTATATTCAGCTTTAATACGTCCTAAACTTGAATATGGAGCCATTATTTGGAATCCGCACTACAATCAATATAATACGAAAATTGAAAATGTCCAAAGAAGGTTTTAAAATATCTGTGGTATAAGTCATTCGGTGTATTTCCCGTCAGAGGCATTGACCAATCTATCTTATTATACACACTCAACATAACAAGTTGCAAATTAAGAAGAATTATTATAGGTCTTACTTTCCTGTACAAAATATTACATAATCAAGTAGACTCTTCCGATATTTTAATGAGACTATGCTTTAAAGTACCCAGACCTAACAGCAGGCAAACTAATACGTTTTATCTCCCAGCTGGTCGTACTAATTTTCTTCAAAGATCTCCATTGTTTTTTATTTGCGAGAATTGCAATAAAATATGCACTACCACTTACTTATTTTATATTATTATTTTGTTACTCAGTATTTTATGTTGATATATTTTTTACTACACATAATAGTTTATTGTTACATTTATAATTGTCTTGAAAATGGAATTTCTTTTCTGTTGGATAATAAATACCATTATTAATATTATTATTATTATTATTATTATTATTATTATTATTATATAAATATTCTGTTCTAATTTCTATTTTGATTAATACCTGTTAATAAAATTTGACTTTTGTTTAATGTTAGAAAAAATTTTTTAACAAAGTTTTCTTTTTTTTGATGTAATACATCGTTAAATTCAGAAAAATACTCTCTTCAAAAATGCTTCGACCGGTTAAAATTTAAGACAATCGACAGTAACTAAAAAGATTTAAAATTATAACAATCGATGAAGATAGCATTTCTGGTGCCTTACCATAACTTACGAAGCCTGTATAAAAAGTATCCGACCTTCAATTTTGGAATGTCGCAAGGAGCCAGGTCTGGAAAGTAGGGAGATTGGCGAACGGTTGTAATTCCATGTTTGGCTAAGAAAGTTTGGATCCATTGGAATAAATGTGCAGGGGCGTTGTCATGATGCAAGTGCCAGTTATTCGCCACCCACATGTCTGGTCTTTGGCTTTGAGAATCACCAAGCTTTTGACAGAATTTGATGCAGTATATTTGCTCAATTTGTTCAGTCATCTTGCGTGAAAACTAAATCTGACGAACACTTTACTTGACGACCACCATCCAGCGACTTGCACAAGCGAACGCGGTAAAAAAATTCAAGAATTCGCATTAAGGTTCTTTCTTCTACCGTGCACAGTGACGCCGCTTTAGAATTACTACTGTGCGCGGGAAAAACTAAGGTCGGATACTTTTTAAACAGGCCTCGTATATCTAATTAACTAAAATAAAAATAATAACCATGGATGAAGAACATTATGGTTAAGAAAATTTGTTTCTAGAGAAATGCTGTAAAACCATATTTTGCCAGTTATAGTTAAAGTAAGAATTTAACATGTTGAAAATGTTTATTTAGAGGAAATTGTAAAAACAATTTTTTTATATATGATGCAGTGCAAATATTTTCCCATAAGTAAAATTGAATATAGTAAAACAATTATAAGTTTTAATGAGTAATTCGTGCCTCATTCATGTCAATGATTAAAAATTGTTTTACGAACTCTGATTTGCTGTGACGACTGATACACGATCTATACCAATAAAAAAATGAAAGTTGATCTTTTTTAGTGTACTTGGTACACGAGTCGTAGAAGTAAAACAGATTTTGTTTAATTATAGAAACTATATGCCAATCAATGGCGTAATAGTTGTGGGTGTTTCTTTTGGCCGACTCTATACACATCAGAGTTTGTAGGAACCTACATTGACGTAGTGATGGTCACTATTCTCAATGTTTTAACAATGACTGGTTTTTCATCAAACCGACATTTTGTGTTGTGCGCTAGTCCTTATTTTTTCCATCTTATTTTTTTCATGGGGTTTTATTTTGGTTTTAGGGTGTTTTTGGTCCTTGGCTACGGCCTAAACTTTGTTTTCAGCGACTTTTCTAAACTCTAGTCTATTTCTGTGATTGTGTTGGACATTGTTTAAATATACCTAAGGGTCTAGTAACTTGTCTGTTTTTTCGGCGATCCGCTTTTTAAACGGCTTTTCTGCTAGCATCCTAGTTTCTGATAATCCCTTTGATTTACTTCTACATTACTTATCGCTGGGAATCATGAACACGCCTTTTAGCGAGTTTATGGGTATTTAAATCATTTGTGACTATCTCAATCAACAAAATCTAGGCTTTGTTTCTGATTTTCTTTCTCGGTTTCTTTCACGAAGTCTCTTCTTAGCTCATACCGAAGTTCCGGTTTTTTTCTCTGTTATGAATTTTTGGTTATTTTTGCGCTTAGTGTTTAGGCAACTAAACGTTATTGTCTGTTATTAGATCAATAAAAGACGTTCAAACTTGCGTAATTTAAAACTACCGTTTTCTCATTAAAAAAATTTAAATTAAATATAATTCTGAAATTATTTAGTTACTTCTAGGTTGACAAACCCCTTTATTATTTAAATACTGTATTACGGTTATCTAGATTATGCACGGTGTCAAATGCCGTAAGTTTAAAAAAAATTTTCTTATCAATGAAAGCGCCATTTTGGTAAACCTTTTAAGAACTTACACCTGGGAGACAAATTAATAATAATAATAATAATATTAATAATAATAATAGTAATAATAATAATAATAATATTTATTTCAAGGGCAGAGAAAAAAATTTCCTTCAGAAATTAAATGCTACGTATATTAAATAAAACAAAAAAAAAGAAACTACTATGGGTAAAATTAGGTATCCCCTTAAGAAACCTTGTTTAATGGAACCAATACGAAAGCGTAAGGTGACAAGTCCAAAAGATAAATAAAAAAATATTAAATTAACACTGTTGTGGCCGAGAAATAAAAATACACATAATGTAATATATACAACCTTTAATAAAACTAGAACAAATTAAATCTATAAAAAGAATATAAACACAAAGTTAAGCCATGTCAACCAAAAGTTATTCTTCAGGATGATTCATAACTATTGGGACATAGGCTAAGAGCGGGTTATTTAAGCTAAAATATGACTATAGAGCCCAATATTCCTTAATAAAATACTGCTGTGGAAAAAGATACAGGGCGTTAAATTAAAATTTTTTTTTCATTTTTTGTTAATAATTTTACTGTAAATTTATCAATTCTTATTAAAATTAGCAAAACTTTAGACCATTATTTTATATACTATTTTACAATTTGTTGTAGGGGGCGCCACCTGAATGATTCCTGATGATGAATTCGACTGGTAACTTTTTTTGAAAAAACTTTTTAGTGATTTTAATTAGAGAATATGACATAAACATCATTTCTACACAATATCTAGTCATGCCATATCTTTGTACAAGGCTGGAAAATCCTTTTCAGGTAATTGAACAACGGGGCTTTCAGTGGGTGCACAACATTGTGCATAGGAAAGACTAGACTTGAATAGAAAAAAATTACTAGAGTTAAATAAAATAAGAAATGACTAGAGTTGAATAGAAAAAAATACTTTTGAATGATGTATTAAACATTTGCTGGATATACATAGAAGTGCTATAACTTTCGAACCCAGTGTTGTACAACACTTTTGAACCTAATATAGTACAACATTTTTAAAAGCAGTTTTTGATCTAGTTTTCCACAAGTTATTAAATGCTGTATTTCAGCATTTTTTAAAATCATAAACAAAAAGTCAAAATCTTCAAAAATATTTTAAGGTGCTATAACTTTTGAACCCAATGCAGTACAAGCTTTTTGAAAGGAGTTTTTAAACTAGTTTTCCACAAGCTTTTGAATGGTGTATTTCAGGATTTTTTAAAATGATAAACAAAAAGTCAAAATCTTTAAAAATATTTTAAAGTGCAATAACTTTTAAAATACTGTATAAAAAAAAGGTTTTAAAATCATGAGTGATATACCACCTTGACGTGATAGCTTGATTGCTTTTTAAAATAATAATGCAACCGTGTTTGGCCTTAAATATTTTTTAAACTACTGCCCCTAAGGAATCCCGTGAAAAGGACTCTCATAAAGTTCTAAAACATATAGAAAATTCAAATTCAAGCGAATTGCTAAAAAAGGCAAAGCAGTGAAAGTTCAGCTAGAAGATGATGTAGAGACTAATTTTTCTAAAACTGACACCGATGATATTGTCAGGTTAAAGAACAGTAGTGAACGCAAAAATCTTGATAAAAACTTAAGTAATGAGAAAAAAAAGACAAAAATATCGCACTAAAGGTTAAAAACTATTATGCTATATACTATGACAGCGGGTGATACATAACTTTAGTAATTTACATGAAAACAAATGCCAAGTAAAATTTAAAAAAAAAATTTAAGGACAGTTGTTTTATGACTATAAAACGAGCTATAAAACCTTATATCATTTGTTATCTACTCTTCACGAGAAATTAATTTTTGAAAAAAATATGCAGGGTTTTCCATTGGAAAAAATCGATAATAATTACAATTTGCGTAAAGCAACCACCCTGTATAGCATTACGCTTTTTGGAAAAGTTTAGTACGTATTTTGTAAGTTGAATATTATCAAAAGTCAAAGGCGCAACTATATTTCAAAAATCTTAATTAGAGCCATAGCACCGCGGTTCCAAAGTTGACACAATTTCGACAATAATGGGAAGACATTTTTAGAACGGTTGCATTTAAGTACCTAAAACCTAATAACATTTTGCTTGTAAATGTCGTGAGGTATCAAGTTCTGAAAAAATATTCGGGTGTTCTATTTAAAAAAAAAAACATTACTATGCGTCAACTTTTGTTTGCGAATCACTCTGTATGCACCTAGATATTTTTAATATTGAGATTTAATAACTATATATTACCTTGACAAAGTTAGTTATGATATCTCTAATACTTCAGGAGGAATCCTACGTCCACGCACTAAAAACCCACTCGGTATATTACAATTAATCTATTGTATGAATGTTTAGGTAAGTATAGATAATTACGTACTCACGTCCTTCAATTTAGTATTTTCCGAATACAGTAAAACTTCTATTTTCGGCCACATCTTAAAAGCGGCTCCTCTAAAACCGGCCAAGTTTTCCAAGTCAAAAACCAATTATACGGAAATATCCATATTAATGACCCTCCTAATAGCGACCACTTCTTGATAACGACCACGGCCACTTTTTTGTAAACTTTCTTGGAAAAATACTTGTAACTCTACTTTCTATTTCTGGCTATTCTTAAGTAGAGTAATTATTAGACAACAGCTTATCGTTCAAGTTGTGCATAATATATAATTGTTTCATTGTGTGAGGCTTAAGTAATTACCGGTATTTAAGAACGGATTTAAAGAATTTGTTCGATTTACAATAAACAATCACTACAAAGAAAGTGCAATTAAAAGTCTCATTAAGCTCACCCCAAAAATCGTATTTTGCGTACATAGTTTGAGTTAGTATGTTCAACAGTGCTGTTACATATAGACGTACAGAAAAATTACAATGTCGCTAAAAAGAAACCGTTTGTTTCTTAAAGAGAAAATTGATATAATTGTGGAAAGTGAAAAGTTCAATACCAGTGCTAGAAAGTTGGCTGAAAAATTTAGCGTTGGAAGAACACAAGTTAACGATATTTTAAAAAACAAATGTGATTTAAAAAAGCTATTTGAAGAAGGTTCCAATACAGAGCAGAAGAAAAAATTTCCTAGAACTGAAGGTTTAGAAATTGACCGAGTAGTTTACAATTGGTTTTGTAAAGAAGAAAAATATTTTATATCTGGACCTTTAATAAAGAGAAAGCATTGGAAGTTGCGGAAATTTTAGAAATGACGGATTTTAAAGCTTCAAATGAGTGGCTTAAAAATTTTTGTCAAAGACATAACATAACCTTTAAAACAATTTGCGGGGAGTCAGCTGATATTAACCTGGACACTGTTAAAGCTTGGAAAGCAAAGCCGTTAGTAATATTGAAGGAGTATTCACCCAAAAATGTGTACAATGCTGACGAGGCCGGACCTTGCAATGCCAAACAAAACGTTCTCTTTAAAAAACGATAAATGTAATGGTAAAAAAGCTACAAAACAAAGATTGACAATTTTATTTTGTACAAATATGGAAGGTGATAAGGAAAATCCGTTAATCATTGAAAAAAGTAAACACCAAAGATGCTTTAAAGGCTCTCATATCAACACATTGGCCTTAGAATAGGTATCTAATAAAACAGCTTGAATGACGGTAAACATTATGACTTCCTGGCTAAAAAATGATAAAAAATAAAAAAGAAAAAAAAGTCTTATTATTTCTGAATAATGCCACGTCTCATTCCAAAGTGACTCTTGAAAAGGAAACATTGTTTTTCTTCCCCCAAGCACCACTTCCCATTGTCAGCCACTAGATCTAGAAATTATCCAAAACTTTAAGATGGCCTACAGAAAGTTTTTAATCAAAAGGCTGCTAACATTCACAAATACCGAACGCCCTTTTAAAGATGTGGAATAAAGTATCAATTTAATCAGCGCTTTAGTCTGAATATCAGTAACCTGGAGAAACGTTTCGCCTATTACAATTGTTAAATGTTTTGCAAAAGCCACATTTTCGGAAAAGGTCCTGCAAGAAGATTTCGATGAAAAAGACGAAATTCCACTAGCTCAGTTTTATCCTGTGTTACTATAAGTAATCAACGTGTAAGTCTTGAAAATTATGCATCTATTGATTGTGACCGAAAGCCCCAATTTAAGTATTCAAGATATAATCAGTGAATTAGACATTAAAGATATGGGTGAAGTGTGTGAAAAACTAAGAGATGTGCAAAGTTTTCTATTTTCTAATGATAAAAGTGAGCTAGCGGTGGAGGTACTTCAAATTTTATCAAAATGTGAATTTTCTGTTTTACAAACTAAACTTAAAAATGTAAAACAAACCTCAATACAAAAATATTTCACAAAAATGTAATTTAATGGTATGTATATTGCGTAAATTTTAATTTTGTTTTAATGTTAGGCGCTAACCACTTTATCAAACAATTTAAATTTAGGCTCTTTCTCTCAAGGGTTACTTTTTTACCGGGAAACAAAAGTGTTTTCACATGCACGCGTTTTGTACAACTCCTATCCAAATAATTTCTGTCAATAAATTTTGATTTATCTGTCTTATTCCCTTCATTAAAACACCTTCTCGGCTCAACAATAATTTATTTACAATACCGTTTTTAAATTTATTTACAAACCTCTGACAAACGGTAAATTTGGCAACGCGTACAATTTTCACGTGCCCTGCAATTCCGCGCAAGTCTTGATTAGTGCACGTCGCTTATTTACATGAAATCTTAACTTAAATTGTACTACAACTACTTTACAAACTTATTCCTACTTAACTTAAATCTACCTGGTCATAACTCCAACTTCGACGGTGAGTAATTTTGTTGTATTTGATGCTCTCCATGTGCCTTTGCTCTCTTTTCAGGTTACTGCTACGTCGTTCAATTTTGCGCAGCCTCGACCGTTCATTCACCCTTAAGTTCACGGACCTTTTCCCTTCCGGATCACTTTCCTGGTGAGTATTTACTTTCCCCGTTTACTTTGTTTACTTTTATTACTGTACTCCTTCAACTTCTCACTTTGTTTGCATTTAGCAATTTTATTATTAATTTTTTTATTGTTTTAACGTGACGTCATCTTATTTATTTTGGCGGTATTTTTCTTTGCAACGATGTACGCCGTTACGCTGTGGATTTTCAACTCCTGGAGCGTCTCTTCTGCACCTCTATTTATTACTTCCGGATCCATGGCCAACTTGTTTATTAATTTATTCAAATAAATCCGTTACGCCGCGTCGGTTTTTGTGCTGCCATCTACCGGATGTTTATCTGAACCCTTAGTTTTTCTGTAGTTTTCTTTAATTTTTATAAATAACTTTCTTAATTATTTGTTAATTACTGCCATTCTTCTTCTGTTTTTCTGCCCTTCCTTTCTTGTATTTCTTTTTTTGAAAGAGTATTGCGCCGCTCTGCACTTTTTCTTTAAATTTTGTTTGTGTTCATAACCCAACTTTTTCATAATTAACTTTGTTTAAACCACGCATTTTCACACTTTACGTCCTTGTTTATGTTTTACATTCTCTATCACTCACTTTTATTTATCACTCTTCGTCCCTTTTATCACTCTCAACTAACATTTTGTGGCAAATGACCTTGACCTATTATTTCTACCTTAATTACATAACTAATACTAACTTTTATACAGGTTTTCTTTGGTTGGGAAGATTACTGATGCTGCGGGACACTTAACAGTGACTGAAGATCATCATTACCTAGGATCAAACTATCCAATTTCCAGCAGAATTCAATGATCTTTCCGAACATAGCCGATTTACAAAGAATATGGAATTTTTGCCTTAAATGGGGTGTTAATCAATCGGGAATGGCATTTTAAGGACTTTTCGAGGATTATGGGACTGACTCAAATGCAATAACATTGCAATATGTATGTAATTAATTATTGTAATAGGTATAAAGAGCAATGAGAAAATAGATACATATTACGTAAATGTATGTATTATGGATTCAATATGTATAACTCTTCCATTATTATAGTAGTTGTAGTGAAACGTGAAAGTGAACGTGTAATTCTGTGATTGTGTTAAAACTTAAAATATCACTGGTAAATTAATTAGACTTTTCACAGTCGTGCACTGCAAGTTTTTCATCAAACACTTATCTTTGGTTAACTTTTATGTCAGCTTCGTAGTATCTATTAAAATTGATTTTGCGACCTGACGAAATATTAACTGAATAATGACCCGAATAGTTTGTAATTGTTGCAAACAAGTCACCGAAGGTCATCTTATTATTACTTGCAGTATTTGCAAAGATAAATACAAGCGTACTTCCGTTGATATTACAGCCAACGAAATTAGAATTTTAAATGGACTTGTGTAGAATGCAGACCCACTGGGAAAGATTTAAAAGACTTAAAAGCTCTTATCATTAAGCTACAAAATGATATACAAAAATTAAAAGAAGAAAAATTAAGTGGAGTCAATTCAGCCGGATTTGATTTTGAAGAAATTGTGTACGAAGTTTCTGAAAGGCAAATACGCAAAAGAAACATAATTATATTTAACGTGCCCGAAGCAGATCAAGAAACTTCTTTCAATGACAGGGTAGAAATGGAAAAGACTTCCATCGCTAATATAATAAAATCTATAACTCCTGACCTGTCAATAACGAATATTAAACCTATCAGACTTAGGCGTTTTAACAACTCTAAAATTAGACCAATTAAAATAGTTTTTGAAAATGAAAATTTGGCTAAAAAAATCCTGAGAAATTCTAAAATGTTAAATTCAAAACCGGAGTACAAAAATATTAGGATATCAAATGATCGCACTAAAAAACAACTCGATTTTTTTAATAAGGTGAAAAAATTGATTCAGGCGACACCAACTGTAAAAGTATATTAATGATATCCCCAGAATCGTCCCTTTAAGCTAAGTGTGCCCAACAGAATGAGTAAGGAATCAATCTCCATGTATTATCAAAATGTTAGGGGACTCAATAGTAAGGTCGATCTTTTCCTACCCAATGTAAGTGACAGTGAGTATGAAATCATAGACTTGGTTGAAAAATGATGTCCATTCTTACGAATTATTTCCCAAAAATTATGAAATTCACCGAAAAGACCGTAAATTTAATCAGGTCGGATTAACACGTTGACTGCGATACAAGACTCCGGGGATATGTAGCATAGTACAACAGCATGCGGCCGCTACATTCGGAGGTTTTCCGTGATTTGCGATTCCTATAAATTTGCCAATTTCTATCGTATTTAATTTTTTTTTGGACCAGGTTGTTTAATTGTTTTTCTAGATTTTTGTCATGTAACTTTTTATGTACAAGCCTCCCGAGACCTGTATCGCATATAATTAATACGCACATTATTTTAATGCGGCACATATCTCCGGAGATATGTACCGGCAAGTCGCAACAAGCTTTTCTTTGTTTGAGAAATTGTATTGTTTTACTGCAGTAGAAACGTGAGTTTCAAAGAAGGAACATAATGTCTTCAAGAGTACAAAAATTCTTGAATTAGCGGCAATTAAATTACAAACTTATGAAGAAATGCAAAGAGTTGAAGAAGGTAACTAGGAACTAATATTTGTTTGTAAATAATTTTCTATTTATTATTATTGTTTGCAATAACAGAGTCGGAAAACATTGATCCAAGCACTTCTAGGATATATCGTGAAACACGAACGAACGAACATTCGGATGCTAGTGACCTATCACTATCTGACACTGACGATTCAGTAAGAGATAAAACTTACGTTGCTTCAGATTCTTCAGTAACAGACAATGATTCAGATGACAATAATATCTCTGACACTAATACCAGAGATGTAATCAATACTAGTACAACAAACAGTACTTGTACAACGCCGAAAACAAATAGTAAGCAATGGACCGACATAACGACAACCACTTGCAATTTTAATATGTATCGAGAACACAATAGCTTGAATGCACAAATACATCTAAGTGTAGCAAAGCGTCCTGAAGATGTTTTCAAGTACTTTATTGACGACGAAATACTAGAATTAATTGTAAGGAAACCAATCGCTACGCTAGTCAACAGATATGTAAGGGTCACAGAGGCAAATCTAGAGTTAATTCGTGGACAGAAACTAATAAAGATAATATTCGCAAGTTTTTCGGTGTTTTGCTAGCAATGGGTATGTGTTCAATTCCAGCTATTAATCTTTATTGGTCGAAAGACCCCTTATTTCATAACGAGTTCATTTCTTCAGCAATGACACGAGACAGGTTTCTTATTTTGTTGAAGTTTATTCATTTCGCTGATAATGAGCATGCCGACAACAGCAAACTATGCAAAATACAACATTTGCTGTCCCTTTTGTTGCAAAAATACGCAGACGTGTTACAGCCCGGAAGAATTCTCGTCATTGATGAAAGTATGGTACCTTTTAGAGGCAGGTTAAACTTTAAACAATATATTCCCAATGAAACACATAAATATGGAATAAAATTGTACAAACTTTGCACCTGTAATGGTTATACTTACAACGTGAAAGTTTATGCAGGAAAAGGTGACACTAATCCAGATTTGGGACATTCGCAATCTGTAGTTCTGCAACTCTTAGAAAGTGTTAAACCGAAAGAAGGAAGAATTGTCTATGCAGATAATTTTTACTCTGGAGTGGAACTAACAAGAAGATTATACGAAATGAAAATGTTGTATTGTGGTACGCTAAGATCAAACAGAAGAGGAATACCTAAAAATTTTGGTGGAAGAATGAAAAAAGGACAAGTATTTGGAATGGAGCAAGATAAAATTAAAGTTATAAAGTGGGTAGATAAGAGACCGGTACTGATGATCTCCAGCGATCCCCGTCACGATTCAACTGTAGTCAGTACGGGAAAAGCGAACAGAAAAGGTGAAGAGATTTATAAACCGCAATGTGTAATTGACTACAATAAGGCCAAAAAAGGAGTGGACTACAGCGACCAAATGTCTGCATATCATACAGTAATTCGTAAAAGCTTGAAGTGGTATCGCAAAGTAATGTTCGAATTACTTCTTGGCACAACAGTTGTCAACGCGTGGATAGTGTATAATATGGTGGCAAACACAAAATTAGGAATAACAGAGTTTCGCAAGCAATTGGCAGAAGACTTAATAAAGCCGATTAACTTAACTAAAACCGAAGGACCCAAGAGACGCCTCCATACTTTTATAAAACCCGATGGACCAGGACGAAAGAAGAGAAAAGTTTGCCGGGGTTGTTACAACAAACTTAGGGAAACCCTGTCTAGTAGAGAAGCAGACAAAAAAGTCAAGAGAACAACCAGCTTTTGTAGAGAATGTCCTGGTTTACCTGGTTTTTGTTTAAACTGTTTTAATGAATTTCATCAAAATTAAAATGTTTTCGTCTTGACGTATTTTTCTTTTGTTAGTTTCTTGAATAAAAGTTTTATTTGCAATAAATCATTAAATTCTATTGGGTGATATTTAGACGTCAATTATATACTGTTCTGCATACTGGAGGTAGGCGCGGTTAAAAACATAAATGCATTGAAGTTTCAACTGTTGAATGACCGACAGACAAACAGATAAAATTTTGATTATTTCGAAAAAGAGTTTTTACATAAAATCACTTACATATCGCCAGCGATATGTACCGCATATGAATCAAGTCGCACTGCATATCGCCGGGGATATGTACCGCAGTGAACGACAAGGTAGTCAAATCGGTCGCCGCAGTTAAGGTGTTAACTACTGGTGGAGGTGTTTTATTAACTATTGATAATACTATTAAATCTAAAGTTGTTAACTTGTCCTTTTTTGATGAAAATTTTCCAGAAATTGACTTTTTAGTGTATAAATGTTATGTTTCTTTTATTGTATTTTATATTGCCGTTGTTTACATCCCTCTATTTGTTTGTTATGAAGTATTTAACAACTTCTGTGAATGTATTGATATGTTGGATATTTTGGATTCTGAGAAAGTTTTAATTGTGGGAGATTTTAGCTACACACATGAAGAACAGCTATACCAGAAAAGAAGTAAGAGCTGCCTGTAGCAAGAAATCCGAAAAAGAGAAGGAACAGGTCACCACCTACGCTCGTTTGTCATTCATTGCTGGAGTAACTGACAAATTAAGAAAATCATTGGAAAAGAAGAATATCGGTGTCTGGTTTGGAACGGTTAAAAAAATCCTGCAACTACTACCTTCTAATAAAGATTACCTGCCAAAACTCTCAACAAAAGGGGTCTACCAAATTGACTGTTGATGTGGAAAGTCTACATTGGTCAAACCGGACGCAACATAAAATGTAGATTAAAAGAACATCACCGAGACGCCAAGTCCAGAGCGGTAGATAAATCAGCAATCGCAGAACATCTACACGAAAAAGGAAAACACATCATCAACTTCGAGGAAGCTAAAGTTCTATCAAGGACTATCCAAGGATAATCAGAGAATCCCTAGAAATTATGAAAAATAAAAATAACTTCAATCGAGAAGATGGTTACCGATTAAGCACCAAGTGAAAACTAACTCTTCACAAAAACAAAGAAAACAAATGTCACCACAAAATTAGTTAACACCAAACAGAAGATTAACCGTCACTGATCGACAGCAACCAACCGTAGCGGAACATAGGTATATAACGAGGAGCAGAAGACAACAACATCAGTCTTTAGAGTAACTTCTGAAGAAGCTAAGAGCATGGTTAGCGAAACGTCAAGCAGAGAACGTAGGAAGGAAGGACTAACACGCTCAACCCGGAAGATAATAATCTTAGTGACAACAGCCGCGAAAGCTTACATTCATACGGTTGTTAGCTAGTTACGCAACGACGAAGCGGATTTAAGTTGTTAAATTTTAACAATCGCGTCAGAACTCAAGTGTCGTAAATCATGTGCGTAAGAATCGCGAGTGCGATATATAAAAATAAAAGTTAAGTAAACAATAAGATGAGAGGAACTTTTTGTCTTTTGTCGCCTTAAGAGGATACCGATCGAATATGTGTAAAGATTCGGTAATAACCGTAATACGGATAAATACTAACTCTGAGGCGCGCGATTTCTTACGGCTGCAGTAAATGCAAGTGAAACGAATTCGTCGGATTAAATAACTGGTTCCTATTGAAAAGACTGTCGTGTTAAGAAAAATTTTGCTGGTAACGGATTAGAAGAAAGAAGACAGTTTCTTCAGAGACTTTCGCGGTGAACAAATTCGTGTGCGTGAATTTAAGTTAGGGTAGGTTAAATTGTGTAGCATATTGTAATAAGTTATTGGCGGTTCTACTTGTATGGACCCCACTCTGTAGTAGATTTAGTACGCGATAACTGCATGATCGTTTAGTTTTTTTGATTGTTTGTTTTTTTTTAATTAATAGAGAGAACTGTTAGTAATGATTTTTCTTTTTATTGCCGCAAGTGTTTGCTTTTCTCCCTTTTCTTTAGATAGCATTTGTCTAAACAATTAAAAGACATGGGTGGCGCCTGACAACACCGACTGTGACCTAATGTAAGCACCTTAGTCTTCGAAAAGTAAGTGAGAGACAAATCCTAACTCGCCCCTTGTCGTTAGCTAGCCGGCACATTCGTTTGCTACAAATTTGATTTTCAAATTTCGTGGCGTAACACGTTATCTGAGGAAAATTTAGACAACATCATTCAGGACAATATTATTTTTAATAACAACATAATTTGTGAAATTAGCTGCGAACCAATAACATAATTTAGAGGCGGGTAAAAAATTAAAAAACAAATTTACTTCAGGACCAGATAAAATTACCTCTTTTCTAATAAAGGATTGTTTGGAGGTTTTAGTACATCCTTTAAAATCTCTGTTCCACTTAGTGTTAAAAAACTCGGTTTTTCCGGAATCTTGGAAGGTGGCCAAAGTCTGTCCTCTACACAAAGATAGAAACCGCTCGGATATTAAGAATTATAAACCGAACTCAATATTAAATAATATTGCAAAAGTCTTGGAGACCGTTCTGTATAATAGGATACATTGTGCAACCTAAAATGTTATTTCTACGCACCAACACGGTTTTATGAAATTAAGATCAACAGTTAGTAATTTTGCAGTATTTAATCAATACTTATGTGAAAAACTAGATGGTAGAGGACAAGTAGACGTGGTGTATACGGATTTCTCCAAGGCTTTTGACAAGATTAGTCATAAAACACTTATACATAAATTAATTAAAATGGGATTTAACGATACATACATTCGACTTCTAAGATCTTGCTTGCACAATCGTAAACAGTTCGTCCAGTACATTGGGTTTTCGTCAGATATACACTTTTCAACGAGTGGAGTTCCTCAAGGATCCAATTTGGGACCTCTGTTATATTTACTATTTATTAATGATTTGTGTGCCACATCGAATAGCAACAAGTTAATGTTTGCTGACGACTTAAAGATGTATACACATATATCAGTAATTTCTTATTGTCATTTTTGCAAAGACAGATAGATATACTACAGAACTGGTGCTTAAAAAATTGTCTTTCACTTAATATACCCAAATGCAAGATCTTAAGATCTAAGGAAAATGTGTTGTGATTATTTGTATTTTTTATGTGTTATTATAGTTTTAATTCTTCTTTAACTTATATATGTATTTTTTATATTACTTTTTTTTGCTCTGTAAATGGGAAACTGTTGAGCAATAAACGTTATTATTATTATTATTATTATTATTGTTATTATATATTGTCTAATTATTTAATATTGCATCAGTACGTTTATAGTTATTTTTTAATGCAGATATATAGTTCCCTATAGCGAACCTTATTATGTTCCATACTTAAAATATTTTAATAAACAACGCATAGAAATAAATTTTTTTCCTCCTAATAGCGGCCACCTCCATATACCGGTCAGTTTTTCAACAAATTTTAGTGACCGCTATTTAGAGGTTTTACTATATTTTCATTAAATAAAACTATAGTTTCTAAAAAATTGACATCTTATTTATAACAGTTCTAGATAATGTTACAGCAATAGTCAATAATGTCTTCGAAAATGTGGAAATAGTATGTAACGTTACGTTTCGGAAATGGGACAATGGTATGTGATATTCAGCAATGGGCGGTAATTTTGGGAAATACGGCAATGGGTGTACAAAATTTATGGTAGTTAATACCCCCTCTGGAAAATTATTGTAATTGTATTGTTAGCATAATTTACCCAAAATAATTTTTAATAAAGTACAGTTTTTGACTTCTAATGAAATTTTTTTTATTTTGCGAGTGCTTACATTAATTTCAATTAGATATTTTGTTGTTGGACGTTTAATTATTAGCCCATAGAAATAAAGAGGTCCATGGCCTATAAAATGATGTTTATGAGAAAGAAATTCGTGTATAAAAGTCAATTTATAGTATATCCGTGCATAAATAAATTTACATTATGCTATTAATTTTTGTATCAAAACGCGTATTAAAATTAAATTTTTCAATTAAATATAATAAAAAATTTTTTATATAATATTTTAGCAGCACTCTATATCAGTTACTATATTAAGCAAATAAATTTTTACATTTACTAGATTAATAAAGCAATTGGAAAAAATATTGTATTAAATTCGTTATATAAGGGGTCTATTGTTCAACTCGTTCCATTATGGCACTCCTCGCTTCGCTCGTGGTGCCATAATTTCTCTCGTTGAACAATAGACTGCTTACTAACTAATTTAATAATATACTATTTTAATATTCAAATGATTAATTTAAAAATAATAGACTAGTGTGTAAATTAATAAAATGAGACAATACTATTCACTTACACTAGTGGCCATTTTAAAAATTCTACTAACCACATTAAAACTACACAAGTTGTTAATTTACAATTGTCGTAAAGTGTTAAAATATCATTTTATTTTTTTATTATTTATACACATCAGTCACTTTTTTCAGTGTAATTTGTTTTCAGTTGCATTAAACAACCGTTTAATTTATTAACGACAGTTAAATTATCTCTGTGGTATTACACGAAACGTAAAATTAAAACAGCTTCCAAAATCTTTAAATCAACATTAACGAAAATTTAATTTATGAATTAATTTAGGCTTTAAACGGTAAAAGAACTAATTATTTTCCTAACATTGTGCAATGTTCGTGTAAACCATTATTTAGATAATTAGTAAATGTTGGAATCAGTTGTAATTCTCCTGTCTGGTTTTCAGTTTTAGCACCTTTTTTTTCGAAAACCACTCAACACGGATAATGTTTTGAATTAACTTAATTTAAATACATAGATGTGCATAACCGTTTCGTTGTTTTATTAGATCTTTAATTGTAAACGATAAAGTAACTTTTACATTACGATGTACTTGAACATTTAACACATTTAACTTTTAAATAAATTTTTATTTGCAATCAAATAAAATCTTGTCTTCTATTTGTGGCAATTCAAAATTGTGTGATTTATGTGATTAAAAATTGACGGAATAATAACATCTTTTTCTCGGTGAATTGAGGATACTTAATAAATATTAATTTACAACACATCGATCGGAATATACTTATTTTGTGTAAACGTGATCTAAATGTAATGTGTGAGAGAGAAATTTTTGTTGAAAACGAAAATGGCTCCGTTATTATACATTATAGTTTAGTAATACTCCTTTTATTGTTATGTGTTTTGCGGAACCGCAGTTTAGTTTGTCAAAAAGCAAAATACACAAAATAGTGTAGAGTTTAATTAACAAACAATAAACATTTCATTTAGGAAAACTGTTTTTGTTGCGAAATTATTACGTGGTATGTTTACACAGAAAATAGCAAACATAAAGATTATACTTTTATTATTTTAAAGGTAAATAACAACCAGACCGTGAGCAAATACTTCCTAAATAAATAGAAAATAACCATCACTAGCAATAAATTATCAGAATGGTGTTTTTTCGATGTGCTCAAACACACCTTCATAAACGCTTGCAATCGTTGAATTTATAGCATAGCTCTTTACTCTTATGTGAAACATTAGAATGAGGGTGTACGAAAACCTTCTTGTATGGACCCGAAAAGCACTTGACCTTTTCAAATCGCATTATTCGTACGAAAAGATTTCGAACACTCGATTGTTACCAGAAAAAGTTAAATTTTTATTTCGCTGTTTCACATTTCTTTTTCAAAGTTACGCAAATATTGTTTCATGCTTATTTGCAAAAACACTTTACCATACGTGATTGATTATAGTTAAAATAATTAATTTTTTTTTGAGCAAATTTTGTTACACACAAAATTCTCATTGCATTTTTAAAAATTTTATTGAAGTATTTTTAATATAATACAAACAAACGCTGATTAAATTTGTTCAGGTAAATACAGATACTTGTTTTCTAAATAAAATCTGAAATTATATTCTGCAGCGTCAAGCTTTGCAACCCAATTAAAAAGAAAAAATTTATTCACTTTGTAAATCACATGTTTAAGTTTAAAATTAAATTCTTACAGTACAAAACAAGTTTAAAAATGGAAATATTCAACCTACACTAAATTTTATATTTTGAATCAACAAGAATTGATTATATAATTGTTTGTATACGTTTTGTATTGCTTTTAAACTAACTGATTTAATAAGGATGATATTTTTTGGTTTTATCCATTAAGATTGTAAATTGCTAAATTTATTTTGCAAACTTAAAAAGATTTTAGTCCGGCGATGGCAAAACGATTACAGCTCGGACCTATGTTTTAGTGTCAATGAATCGTGATATGTTCCATTACAATCAAAACCTTCGCTATTACAAATTGGACTTAAAATCGCATTAGAAATTTAATAATCAGTAATGAACATATAAGACTATTGCATGCTGGTCAAAAATAAATAAATAAATGAATTCATTTCCAAAAAATTAACATTGAATTTTATAGGAATTTGTCAAATGAAATAAATAAATAAATAATATAAAATTTAAATAAGGCTTATAATAAACCCGAAATAGTTTACTAAAACTCGCTAAGGTTATAAATGGATTTGTCTATGAGGTAGATCTTTAATTCCTTCTTAAACACAGCAATCCTAGAGTTAAACTTCACTGCATCAGCTAAACAGTTAAATAGTTTAGGACCCAGATGATTCGGCGAGTTTACAGCTACCAAAGTTTTATGTTGTGACATATGAAAATTATTTCTAATTTTAGTATTAAAGTGATGGATGTCATTATTCAACTAAAAGAAGAAGAAGGAACGGCAGTCAAAATAGGGTACAAAAAACTTATTATCAATAATGTAGTACGTATATATGATGAAGAGAAAGAGAATGTAAAAATAATAAATCCAAAAAACGGGTAGAACAAAAGAAACCGGATGGAAAACTGGCAACAACAATGGGCATTAAGAAGAAAATGGTAAAACAGGTATAAAAAGGGCATGGAAAAAGAACAAAGTAAAATGGACGGAAGAGGAAAAGGAGGAATATGGAATAAAACAAGAAACAAAACGATTTTATTCTGGAATGTGGCTGGGATAAAAAATAAAGGGAGGGATTTTGGGAATATATAAAGGAGTTCGGGATAGTGGGACTGGTAGAAACCTGGATAGAAGAGAAGGAAGGGGAGAAATGGAAAGATACAGTTTGCGGAGAAAAGCAAATGGCGGGATAATAACGGGAGTGAGGAAAGATTGGGGCTACAAAGAAGAAGGGGAAGGGAAACAAAAACAAGGTGTAGTGAAAAGATACATAAAGACGGGAGAAAGGTACACGATAATAACGATATATGGGAAGAAGTTGGGGAAACAAGAAAAAGCACAAAAGTAGATGAGAAGAAATGGGGGAACATTGTATAGAATTACTTGAAGGGCAAGAAAAAGAGATGAGAGGTTCAAGGAAAGGGGAAAAAGGAAGAGAGAGCAGAGAAGGGAGATAATGAGAGAAGAGGTGGAAGAGCGATGAAAAAGTGAAGAGAGGGAAGGCGGAAAGGACAGACGGAACAAATGGAGAGCAATGGAAATATACGGGGACAGGATGAGAGAACGAGTGAGAGAGTTATTAAGCAAAATTTGAAGAGGGAAGGGCTGCCATGTAAACAGAAAGAAGTTATAATATGTCTGGTATATAAAAGTGGGGAGAGGAGAGAAATAAAAATTATAGATGAGTGAGCGTAGCAAATATAGGGTACAAGTTATATGCTAAGGTATTGAGACAGAGATTGGAGAAAGAGATAAACAAAAAACAGTTGTTGGGGACTGGCTAGCAAGATTTAAGAAAGGACAAAGGACGATAGATTATATATATATATATTAGCGACTTTGCCGACAGGCATGTAAAGCAGTTACATAGTCGATTCTTCAATAATTATAGCCAACCTAACAGTTGGCAAGTATAAAAATTTCGAATCGCCTGCAGTAAAGTACGCAAGAGGTTGTACAATAGCAAACAAACACTGAGAATCACCCGACAGCTGTTTCGTGCTTTTGGGACTCATCGGGAGTGAGAGAACTCGAGTGTAAGTTCACTATTGTACAAACGCGCGCTGTCGACTATATCCCCTACTGGAGGGATCACAATATTTAAACGATAAGCTTTTCGACATCTAGTGTCGACTCGTGAAAGCGTTCACGTACGTAAATGTTAGCAACTTTGCCGACAGGTATGTAAAGCAGTTACATAGTCGATTCTTCAATAATTATAGCCAACCTAACAGTTGGCAAGTATAAAAATTTCGAATCGCCTGCAGTAAAGTACGCAAGAGGTTGTACAATAGCAAACAAACACTGAGAATCACCCAACAGCTGTTTCGTCCTTTTGGGACTCATCGGGAGTGAGAGAACTCGAGTGTAAGTTCACTATTGTACAAACGCGCGCTGTCGACTATATGCCCTACTGGAGGGATCACAATATTTAAACGATAAGGTTTTCGACATCTAATGTCGACTCGTGAAAGCGTTCACGTACGTAAATGTTAGCAACTTTGCCGACAGGTATGTACAATAGTGAACTTACACTCGAGTTCTCTCACTCTCGATGAGTCCCAAAAGGACGAAACAGCTGTCGGGTGATTCTCAGTGTTTGTTTGCTATTGTACAACCTCTTGCGTACTTTACTGCAGGGGATTCGAAATTTGTATACTTGCCAACTGTCAGGTTGGCTATAATTATTGAAGAATCGACTATGTAACTGCTTTACGTACCTGTCGGCAAAGTTGCTAACATTTACGTACGTGAACGCTTTCACGAGTTGACACTAGATGTCGAAAACCTTATCGTTTATATATATACTAAGACAAGTGATGTTCCTGGACCTAAAGGCGGCATTTGACAATGTGAATAAACAAAAATTGTGAGAGACGTTACGGAAAAATTATATAAGAGAGGACTTGGTGAGTGCGATACAGGAAATATACGAGGAAACAAGGAGTAGGACAAGAATGGAAGGAAAACTAGGGTAGATCTTTTGGACGAAGAAGGGGCTGAGACAGGGGTGCCCTTTAAGCCCAAGTCTTTTTTCATTGTATATAAGGGATTTAGAAGAAGAAATAAGAAAGCATCAAAGGGGAGGGGTGGTAATAAGAAGAGAGAAGGTTTGGCTACTGGCATACGCAGATGACATAGTAGTGGTGGCGAATAAAGAAGAAGAAATGAGAGGAGCAATAATGATATTACAAAAGTATTTGGAAGAAAAGGATTTAAAACCAAATGTACAGAAAATAAAAATCATAGTGTTCCAAAAAAGAAGAGGTAGGAAGGAAAAAGTTAAATGGAAATGGGGCGAGGAGGAAATAGAGACCGTTAATGAGTGGAGATATTTAGGGTATATTTTGAGATATAACAACAAAGATGAAGGTCATATTAGATAGCTAGGAAAAAAGGAAAATAAAATAGTAGGGCAGATATGTGGAATAGGAGAGAGGGTGTTCGGGAGTGATGTGGTAAAAAGGGATAGTTGTTCGAAAAACTTATAAAAAGTGTATTAGGGTATGGGGCGGAGATATGGGGATGGAAAAATAGGGAGACGTTGGAAAAAGTACAGGAAAAGTATTGGATGTGAACCTTAGGGCTGGAGAGAGAGACACCGGTATATATAGTGAGGCAGGAGGCAAAATTAGAAAAAATTAGGGTACAGGCAGGGAAGAAAAATGAAAGACAGAGAGGAAAACACAATATTAATGGAATGTTGAAAAGAGGTGAAGAGAAAGAGAATAGAACACGGACAGGATGAAAGGAGAAGTTCTTACGAAAGGGTGGATTATTCGACGGAAGAAGTGGAGAGGAGAAGGGAGGAAGGATGGAGTATGGAAGAGAAGAGAGTAAGGAGAGATAAGGATATGCAGATGCAAGAAAGAAGGGAAAAGATAACAGAAGGTAAATACTATGAAAGGTATAGAGATAATAACGAAGAGAAAAGCGAAATATTTAATGGAATGGAAGAGTTTGGAAAGCAAACGAATAATAGCAAGGTTTAGGTGCGGTAACGAGGAAAGAGAAAACAAATATTGGAAAGAAGATGAACGGAGGTAATGCAGAATGTGTGGAAAAGGCTGAGAGAACTTGAGGCATCTGATGGAAGATTGTGAGGAGATGAGAAAAGAGATAAGAGAAAGAAAGGTAATTCTGGGAGAAAATGGTGAAGGGAGGATTGGATGAAGGAGGTGTTAGAGAGGAGAAATTTTTAGAGGGTGGGTTTAAAGGTGAGGGAGGGAGAAAGAAGAAAAGTTTAGTTATAGGTATGATAATGTAAACAAGATACTCGAATAATTTGTTAATTTTAAATAAGAACTAATAAATTATTTCATTCATTCATTATTCAACTGAAAATTATTTTTTTGTTACTATAAACATAACAAAAAGTTCAAAAATATATACAGACCGAAGTGTTAACACTTTTAATTTGCTAACAATATGTTTACAACTTTGCATTCTAGAGGCACTAACTATACATCTCAATGTACGTTTTTGTATTATAAAAACAATTTGGAATGAGGAGATGATCCCCAGGAACAAATACCATACCTAATACGAGACTCAACACAAGCGTGATATAAGCATAGTAGCTGTTGTACTGTATATAGTTTTGAGATTTCTTAACATAAAAACAATTGAGTTAATTTTTTTGATAAGATGTTCACAATGCATTCTCCAATTTAAGCACTTATCAATATAAAGACCCAAGAACTTGACACTTTTATAAATTGCAATTGTTTTACCCTGTATGTGAAGGTTAAGCTCATTGCAATTACTATGTCTGTTACAAAATCTAACTGCACATGAGTTGTCTGCATTAAGCAGAATTAAACGAGAGCTAAACCATTGACTTACATTTTCTAAGAATACATTGTTGTTCCAAAACAGTGTCACACTTATTAGATATAACTAAAAAAATATCATCTGCATAAAGTGCAGGATGTGCAGATGACCTTGTCAATTTCATTGATATAAAGTATAAAAAGAAGAGGACCTAAAACGGATCCTTGAGGAACACCTAATTTTATATCTTTACAATCCGAAGTTACTGTTTTCTTTGTACCATTTAAATTGTGTTCAATGGCAACGTTGTGATAGACAAAAAGAGTTGCCGTGCAAAATTAAAAAGATAAGAGCAAGTTCCTTTAATTAAGAACCGCGCGGCGTGTAAACAGGTTACGTAATGACGGTAAATTTTGAGCAGCTTTCCGGTCAGGCTAGATACCCTCGGCAAAGCGTCGTAAGTCTAGGTAAGGAGAGTATATATGCCGTTCGCAATTAACGTGGTCATTAGTATTAAACGTTCCAAAAATATTTATTTTGTACACCCCTGTATCTCGTGCCCAAAATTTATAATCCACGAGGGGGTGAAACTAAGCACCAATCAGTTAAAAGGACGTACAAATCAAAGTAATAATTACCGCGCAGAACTAATACTGCCGATAAAAAGAAATCTTCGTAAGACGTGGCACTTAACTAAAATAACCAAACACGATATCAGTTCTAACACATAAATAGAGTTTAGTTTTAAATCGGAAACAATAAAATACATCAACAGTGTAGTTACAAACAGTGCGTACAACGAAATCGGCGTAATTCATAAATTTGCGATAAACCGAGGCGCTCGAGTACAAACTCCGTAACTAAAATAAGCGACTCGTTGTCGTGCGATCGAAATATTTTAGCGTTTCAAAATTATAATAAAATAAAAACGTAAATGAGACGGTACCTTTAGATGGTTTTTTTTCGACTTTGTCGTAACAGGAGGTGGGATAACTGTTCACCCAAAAGTTGCATTACTTCTCGAGTTCCCCAGGTGTCGGAGGAGAAATCTGCCTACCGTGTACGGTTAGATAGTAGTAAAAATGGTAGCAAAAAATCGTATCCGAGATTGTAGCAACAGGTTGTAACAAAGGATTGTAGTAAAATATTGTAGTAAAAAGATAAAAGATCCCAACGAACGTAACAAAAGATTCGTTTTTCACGAATGTAGCAAAAGATTCGTTTCCAACGCGTGTAGTAAAAGATCTAAAATAACAGAAGAAACAATGTTGACGTCCACCGTTGTATGCATAAATAGGGAATTTTTAAAATATACAGTGAACGCGCATTAAAGACCCAAATATCCGTCCATTTGGTGAATATTACTTGTATTGAATCTTCCTAGTATACGGTGAGCTAAAAATAACGACACATGACAATGGATGGCCCAGAAACAAGCGAATTTCTTACCTTAATCAAAATTATAGCACGGCACACGTCCACCATCTTTTTGAAATTTTTCTTAAACAGGAAACGAGTGAACCGCGGAGCAAGCGCAGAACAAACACCTTCGCGCGCCATCTAGAAACGTCGAACAAAAACAACAAACGTAATGCAGTTTGTACCGGAGATTAATTACCGTAACAACGTACTGTTTACGACCTCTTATAAATGAACTCAGTCAGTTAGCAGCTACACCCACAATTCCATATTTAGTCAATTCGTTCAGTAAAATATCATAGTCAGCGCATTAAAAGCCCTGCTTAAGTCACAAACTCCAACGAGGTATTTATATTTATCAATGAAATTAAATAACTTATCATGAAATGAATGAATAACTGTATTGGTTGATCTTTGTGGTCTAAAACCATGTTGAAAATCGTAAATGATATTATGTTTATTAAAAACAGACAATAGTCTGCTCAGAAAACAAAATTCGTAAATTTTAGAAAACACCGATGTAAGAGTAATATGTCTATAGTTTTGTACGTCCTGAGGGTCATTTCTCTTATGCACTGGTACAATTTTACCAAGTTTCAATTTTTTTGGAAAAAATTCCGTACAAAATGATAAATTAACCAAGAAAGTAATATATTATAACATGTAATACTTGTTTTAGAAGAAATGGGGGTGTTTTATCAACGCCCGCTGATTTTTTATTATTTAATTTATACCAGATTAAATTGTAGAATTCGTCAACTGTAAAATGACAAATTTTAAACATTCTTGGTACTGCTGACACATCAGTTAATTTGGGACTACTAAGATTAGTGTAGCAGGATACACTCTTTATAATTTTATTGGGTACATTTAAAAAAAAAACTATTGAAAGCGTTAGCTATGGTTTGCGGATCGTCAGTAGTTTTCCCTTTCACCTTTATGCTACGACTATTCATCTATTTGGATCCAGTCAAGTCAGACACAACATCCCAAGCAGCTTTGTTGGGATTGCAAGACCTTGTAATCTTTTTTGATAATAAAATCGTTTTGTATTATTTACTAAAGTTGTATGATGTTTTTTAGCCTGCTTATACCACGGCAATACTGCTGTATGTCCATCACTTAAAACAAATATTAAGTAATTTATATTTATCATATTGGATGATAAATGAAAACAGAGAAGTTAAAAAAGTACTGTACAGATGGATAACTAATTAAAAGCTAAATGTTTAGAGCAGTTGATGGGTTCGTTACCAAAAGATAGAACTACGTTCTTCCAAAATATATGCATTGATTTTTGTGGTCCGTTTAACATTAAACAATCAAGAATTAGAAAATCAGTCATAACAAAATCGTACATTTGTTTGTTTGTTTGTTTTTTGGTAAAAGCTATTCATATGGAATTAATGTAAATACTTTTAAAAGATTTATATTTAGAAGAGTTAAACCATTACAAGTATATTGTGACAATGGTTTAACTTTAAAAGAAGCAAACAATAAGTTAAAAAAGTTGTATAAAACATACAGCAGTTTGTTTAAAAGAAAAAATTAAATTCAATTTTATACCAAGCTACTCACCAGTATTTGGTGGGCAATGGGAAACCAGTATTAAGAGCGCAAAGTATCATTTAAAATGAAGTAATTCTCCGTTAACATTATGAGGAGTTTAATACATTGATAGTTCAAATGGAAGGAATTTTAAACTCTCCAATCCAATCACCAAGTCTTAAATGATCCTTTAGATCTGCGCTATTTTCCCCAGATCATTTTTTAATAGGTACCCCATTAACAAGTTTTCCAGGAGTTGACTTAACAATCATTCTGGAAAATAAGTTAAAATTGTGGAATTTAGTACCGCGAAAAGATCACATTTTTAAAATGTTGCCAAAAGACTATCTGACAATGCTGAATAACCGACCAAAATTGTAGTTTAGTGTAAGGGTACAGGGAAATATGAGAAAATAGTGAGAAGTAGAGGGAAATATAAAGGAAGTACGGGAATTACTACAAATGTCAGGAAAATACAAAGAAGTATAAGGAAGTACAACTAATTGTCATTCTAAATTTAGATTTCCGCCAATTCTTTAACATCCACTTACCGATAATTATGGCAATAGTGTAACTGCAACAACTTTTAAGTATAATTAGGCGTATCTAGAAAAACTAAGAGGGACGCAGTTTAGTCAAACTAAACTACTATAATAATTGGTAGTTACCCCTTCAAAAATTTTAATACTGTTACATTTGGTGTTGTAGCAAAATAATACCGATATAATTTTCAATTGGGTAATGAAACGTTTTTTTTATTATGCCTTAAGTACCTTTCAGTTACTAGATGTAGATGCAATAAATTAATCAATAAAAGCGGCCCATATTGTTTTTATTTTCTTTGCCATAGGTTTCTTTTGAACTGATCTGATTTATTGGAAACGTCAATAATTATAAAATAATAATAATAATTTTCCTCGATTCAATAAATGTTCGAACTCATTTCCTGTCTACTTTGCGTCTGATTCATTACAACCAATAATTGTCACTTCCAGTTTCACTTCTCACTGACCGGTTGGGGTGATGTTTGCTAGTAGCCACCGATCCTGTCAACATGTGTTTGAATTATTTACATACTCCATAAATTGACGTTTTGTCTATTTGACAAAAATAATTTAAATGTCAACCGAAGCTACGAGTTGCGCTAACTGGTTAACTTTTTTAATATTTGTTGAAGTTTCAAAACAGTTGATAATTTCTAAATAAATTTCTCAATAGTTTTCACTCTTGAAATCTCATAAGTAACACTTTTACAATTTGAAACTCGTTCATATAGCTTAATGGAGACGGTAGTGACAGAAGACAACACTTTGAGTGAACATCTAATCAGAAACCCACTATCTGCGTCTCAGTTAAATGTACATTTTATTTGAATGGTGTGATTAACAGGTACCACTCCAAATACAAACAAACGTTTGGTTTGGACTATGTATATGGCGGCCATATTTAAATTGTGATTTATGTCCAATTCCCACAGAGCACTGTTGATCCCATATAGATGCATTTGTACAAGAAGTTCCATAAAGAATGTTTACATTTCCAGAAAGATTGCGCCCGGACACCTATGGCCGTTTCGTTCACCTGATCTGAACCCGCTTTGTGGAGATATCAAAAACTGTTTGCTATTCCACTCCAACTCAACTTGCAATTGCAATTTGTAGCAAAGAATAGACGCCGAATGCAGACACATAACCCCAGATATGTCATTATTTAAGGGATTCCTTTGGAACTAGCCTTGACCATAGTATGCAAGAGAATATAAAATGTGGTCTGCTTTTTTTCCACCATTAATTTATTGTTGCTAAAAATTGTATGTAAAAGTTACTTGTGGCACAGTAAAATAACGTCGCTTTGCTTTGACAATACTGCGTAAGTTCAAAAATAAAGAACATTTTACAGATGTCTAAAATAAATGTGTTAAATTAGTGCTTAACCTTTTATGAAAGGTGATTGTTAAAAGATTGAAAGTTTCTCGGAATTCTCTTCTTCACCGATTAAAAATCACATCGTCTTTCCATTTACATTGTTTACTTATAATGATAAACTTGATGACTAAAGACATTATTTTATTAGAACATCCTGTATTATCCAAACGCTACACTACAACTACAATTGAATCACACTAATATACAAACACTGATTTCCAAGAAATAATACTAGACCCCAGATTTTTGAAAAGGATGGTTATTATCGTACTTTAGTTTAACCAACTTGCGTCCTCCTTTCTATTACAGTTGACATGTTTTGGGATTTTTGTTTAATCAATTTGATGTTCTCTTTAACTGCACCGCAATCTTTTAGTTTGAAAACACTTGTATCTCAGTATCATATATACATGTAGAAGAAGTAGAGTTAAATTGAATAAAGTAGATGTAAGATGATGTGTACACTCTAAATTTTTTTTTGGAAAAAACCTACCTATATCCAAAGTAGATGAAATATCAGGTAAGTATCAAATGAGTAAAGAAAGTACCGGGGCACTACTAGAAGTGTCGAGGAAGTGCACACATTACTAAGGAAGTCAAGGAAGTACTGAGGAAGTAAAAAGTACAAAAACCCTACGTATTTACTAGAAAATATACAAAGTATTCTACTTAAAGGAAGTAGTGTACAAATTATGGCTCAGCAGTTTACCTCTCGTACCTAATATTGAAATAGGTATGTTGGTGTTACTAAAAGATGAAAATACTTTATGTCAAAAATTGCCTATAAGTCGTATAGTAAAAATAATACCTGGGAAGGATGGTAAAGTACGTGTAATTCAAATTCAAACAAAAACAGGAATTTGCTTACGATTAATAACAAAAAATGCTATTTGACCTATTTATGATGTTTAATAGTTAAAAAAAGAATGATTTATAAGTAACAGTTTGAGCTTTTTTAAGTACTTACATAACAAACAGAAAAACACCAAAAACTGCACCAAAAAACTTTACTCGGATAGCTAAGCTATCATCATCGATCGATGATCATCGATGATAGCTTAGCCATTGAAACACGTGTCCGAGCAAAGTTTTTTGGTGTAGTTTTTGGTGTTTTTCTGTTTGTTAAATAGACGCTGCAGTTTAATGTTTCATTTCTTTGAATTACTTACATGTTTATTTGTTTATGCTTAAGATTTTTTGCTAAGCCCGAAGCACGTTCAAAACCAATTGCACATAATTTACATGTATTAACAAGTGTGTGTATTTTATTTTTTTATATCTATTTTAGTTGTTATGGAATTATATAAAAATACTTATGTCAAGAAAATTAAATAAATAAATTGTTTAAATCAGTTTTTTACAGTCTACAAGTTTTAATATACTGAAAAGCTATCAAGTTAAGGTGCTCTGCCTTCGTGGCATCTTCACATATTAAAGAATTAAAGTCTTTGTGTATTTATTTATATACTGTACGGCCGTATATTAGCTTAAGGCAAGCTTTTCTAATTAAGAAAAAAATTCATCTGTAACTGAAAAGACAAAAATATTCGATTTGAATTTTGAGCTTCTATGGATCAGCCCTGCTTGGTTGGAAACTAATAATTTCTGACATAATTTTAGTTTTGACTAATCAAGAGGATCTTTGAAATTTTCAAGTAACGTTTTTTGCACAACAGTAAAGCGTATTTGGCGACAAGATACGCCCAAATGTTATTAAGAAAAGTGGTTCAGGCAAAAAATTAGTAAGCGTGCAAAATTTCAAAGTTCTGCGCCTACTTTGCATGTTTTTATTTTTTAATTGGATTTTTTGAGGAAATCCAAAAAAGTATTACTGAACAAAATTGTTTAAAATGGAATGTAATAACTGTGTAGCAAATTTGAAGCCGATAGGAACACTTCGGTATTTTATTTGAATTATTTAACATAGGAAAATTTCAATGCTCTGAAATAAAAACACGAAATTTTGCCCGTTTACTCATTTTTTCATTCTGAAGAACTTTTCTTAATAACATTTGTGCGTATCTCGTCCCAAAAAAGCATTTTACTAAAGTGCAACAAAAGTTTTTTGAAAATTTTAACGACACGTACCCTTCATTATTCGAAATTAAAATTAGTTTCCAATCAAGTAGGGTTGATCCCCAGAAGCTCAAAATTCAATTCAAATATTTTTTGTCTATTTCAAGAACCGACCAAACAATACGGGGACACACTGTATGTACAAGTAATAGATAACCAAAACATTTTTAGTAGTAATAAACACAACCTACCTTTATAATTTGTGATCGTAGAATACGCTCCAATCCATCCATAAAGTTTTGAAAAACAACACCACGCGAAAAAAGTATGCTAGATACAAACACGCCACAAAAGCGGAAAAAAAGAATCGATTGTATTCAAAGAAGAGTTACAACACTTTTTAAAATTAAAACATATCCGGTAAATATTACACGGAAACGTTGAAATTGTTTAACGCGACGAACGCGAAACGTACACTGACCGTTTAAATTTTTCGAATACAGACAGGTTTGCTTATCAGTTAAAAAACATTTTCACAGGTTTACATTTCCAACTCGGAAGTTTAATAATCCGAATACGTTTAAATACCTGGAATGCATTGCAATAACCTCAAATGACCTTAGAATATATTGTTAATTAAAATGTAAAAACAATAATGTCCAGTTCAACAAAAAAAGATTTTATGAATTTTACTTATTTGTAATTCAATGCAATTAATTTCTTTTGGAACAATGCTCTGCGTTTCAAGGAATTGCAGACGCTTGCTATTAATTTGGTACAATTCAGAAAGTTACTCACAAATCCCTTGCGTTTGATGAGATTAATTCGATTCCCAAAAGCTATACCATTCCATGAAAAATAATGTTTCCATTTCATTAATTCCTTACCTAATACTAGATTTTTCTAATTTTCACATCTAAAGTAACATTTTTCATAATCGAAGTAGGATCAAAATGGTGCACTTTTCGTCACATCGATTAAAGTTTGAATTTAAAATTTGATTAATTAAATTTTAAGCATTTTACAAAATTAGAAAAAAATAATTATTATTATTATTTATTCACAAAATGAGAAAACGAATTCCACATAATTAAGTTAGTAAGAGCTTAGTTAAGTCACACTCCAAAACGAGTGTATTGATTGTCTTCCAGGTCTATAATTACCAATTTTTATTATCTCATCTTATACAACATATACAGTCTGCTCTACTGAATAGGCGCAAAAGTATAGCGACTTTATTTGTAATCTAACCATCAACAAACCATACATATTATTAAATGAGACACTATTAGCTACTACTTGGCGATAAGTAATTGTTTTTAATCACCTTTATTTGTTTGTGATGGTGTCAACAATATTTTTTTTTAAATTGAAAAGTATCATTTTTTTGGCTTCTTCTTGTGGAGAATTTTAAATACTTTTCAACGGTCTATAGTTTTGGTAGGGTTATACTATGAAATTTTTAAGAAAATGCATTGTTTATTTGACGCTTAAAAAGTTTGGTATTCATTTACTTTTAATGTAGCTTTACCAACAATGGCATGTTTCATCGAAATAAACATTACTGCTGGAGCAAAGAAAACTCAAGAGAAGCGAGGGAGCGCAATTTTCAGAGAAGATTTGGAGTTAATGTTTGGTGTGGCATTCTTGGGGGGAATGTTTTAGGCCCATTCTTTATTGACGGCACCCTAACAACCGAGCGTTATATCTGTCTCCTATCTAACGACTTAGCCACATATCTTAATGAACTACCACTAATTGTGAGGTAGAATATATTGATTCAGCAAGATGGTGTTCCATAACGCCAATCAGACTATACATTGCTTGAACCAAATATTTGAATAGAATTGGATAGGTACCTAAGGCCCAGTTCCGTGGTGTCCTTGTTCTCCCGATATAACCCCGCTCAACTTTTTTCAGTGGAGTAATTTAATATACAAAGTTTTTGCAATAATACCGCAAACAGTAGATTAGTAGATATTCGTGAAGATGTGCTAGTTCGGGTAGTAAAATAGTAAATAGTGTGAGCAAACGATGCCAGTTATTCAAAGACAACGATGGCTCCCAGTTTTATTAACGTTGTTAGAAATAATTGTTCCAATTCTCTAGACTTGCAGTTTAACAAGTGTTTCTAATGTTGATTCATTATGAGTAATTATGGTTTTCACAAACAAATGAAGGTGATTAAAAACAATTGTTTTTCCCCAAGTTGTAGTTAGGAGTGTTCCATTTAATAATATCTATGGTTTTTTATGGTTAGATTACAAATAAAGTATATTCTCTTGGGCATTTTTTGTAGAACAGACTGTATACACCATATATAAACAAGGAACAATATTTAAATAATTAAACGGTATGAGTGTTAAGTATGACAAATCACAAATACTGCAAGAAAAATAAAAATAATTTTTTATGTCTGAAATCCAAAAGACATCACCCCTAAACTTTATTATAAGCCGCTTAGAGTAAGCATTTTCTATCCCGCATTTATTTTATTATAAATAAAAGCAAAGGTGGAATTGATTTTAGACCTCATTGCCGAAGACGTAAATTGTGAACAATTTGCGGAACGATATTTTTTCTAACAGGTGTGGTAGAGTTTTATACAGCGTACAATGGGCTAACATTGTAGTAACCTCCTATGTGTAATTTTTAACAAATGCTTTGTTTCCAGGGCGTATGAAAAATGTTGACGACGACCTATACTCTAATCATAGCGCAAACAAATTTTTTTTACTTTTTTGGCTCTATTTATCTAATGACAGTCAAGACAAGGGCCAAAAACTAATATCACAGTACTTAAAATGACTTAAGACTAATGCTTCTAAGAGAAATCTACTCACAAACAAAGAAAGAGATCGATGAAACGAATAAATGATTCAAAAAGATAAGTATGCTTTTTTAACTGTTGCCGAAATGTGACTCCAAAAACTCAAATCAACATCTAAGATCAGACCCAAATTTTTTGCTTTATTTTTATACGATATAATACTGTCACTAAAATAAATAGTAAGATTTGATTTTGTTTCGCTACATAACAAAAGAACCCAAGATTTTGAAGGAATGGTATTTGTCGAAGATTAAAACGGTCTGTATTTATCCACTGCTAAGTTCTCACATGTGTTAAAGGAATATTATACTTGCAAGTTCAGAGATCTTTTGGTTTCCCCTACGTATGACTAGCCACATACCCATGGAACTTGATAAATGCAGTTTTTAGAATCTCGACCGGTTTGTGGTTTTGTGTTGAAAATCATACTTCTAATGGCGGTTGAAAATCTGATCACCGTCTTTAAGTTATAACTTTTTTCTATGCGCTTTATTAATTCTGATAAACCTTTGACATATGAGATGCTGAGCAAACCTTCTTTTTTGGTTATTGATTTGTATTTAACTGGTATTTTAGTAGAATCTCTCCTACTATCTTTTCTGGGTAATCATTTAGTTGTAGATCCTTTGTGCTGTTTTTGATTTCTTCTTGTTGTCCTTTCTCTGTGTTACACAATCTGTACGCTCTGTTGATTATAGATTTCACTACTCCTTTTTTTGTTGTTGTGAAATGGTCGGATGCAAAATTGAGATATCGACCGGTGTGTGTCAGTGTCTTGTAAACAATTGTCTCCATGATTCACTTGTTCTTTACATGGACGTCTAAGAAAGGTAGTGAATCCCCCTTTTTCTTTCTCATTTAAATTTGATGGATGATTTGATGTTGTTCAAATAATGTAGAAAAAAGTTTATTGTGGTTCCAAATTATGGAAGGTGTGGTTCTACATATCCAAACCATACATTGGATTTGAATTCTAATTCCTCTATGGCCTGTGATTAAAACTTGTTTATGTTGGCGACGACTGGTGATAGAGATGAACCTATTGGAAGCCCTTCATCTTGATCGATGTAACTTTATTATTCTTTCTATTGGTAGTCTGGTTCTTTAGTAGAGGTTCTCATCTTCTTGGAACTTTGTTTAAATGATTCCTAATGCTTTATCAACTGAAACTTATTTCTTTACGTCAAAGCTGACTAATTGATATTGAGGTTGTAGTTCTATTGTCTTCAGAATATCAACAGAATATTGACAAAAGATAAGTTGTTGCTTTGTAGTGGTTGCACAATTGCTAGTAAAAACCTACATAACTAGTATGTTGATCCATCACAAGAGCTGGTTATCGGTCAAAGTGGTATGTCGTTTTTATGTATTTTGGATAGTTCATATACATGCGATGGTTTGCTATAGTGTGGTGTCAGCGTTGACCCCATCTTTGGCTTTAGATGCCTTTCGTACAATTTTAGGGTGTGATACATCTTCCTTTCCAAGCTTGCAGTAGTATCTGTGTTTAACCTGCGGTAATCGCTTTGTTTTAGCGTGTCTTCAATTTTTTGTTCATAGGTGGTGGCATCCTTGATAGCAGTTGCAGTTTCTTTGTCGGCTAGAAGAATTTTGATAAGTTTGTTCATTTGTATGCTTGTAAGGGCTTTTTCCACCTACTTAGGGATGTTTGTATGTTTGTTTTCTTTTTTTTCTTAGTGTACTCCTGTTTTTCCACTAAAATTCTTCCGCTTGTGCTGGTTCTAAACGTGTTGTTTTGATGGCACTGATCAGGCCTAGTACAGGAACGCTTTGGTGTTACCAAAAGATTAAACCCTTTCTCTAATAGAGTTGTTTCAGTGGCATACAGTAAATGTGTCGAGATGTTGACGATGGTACTCATTGGATTTTTCTTGGTGTCGAGTGCTTGCTGTTGGTTTTGGATTAGTTTAGCCCATTTATTATCGTGTGTTTGTTGGTGTAGTTGTCGCCTCTTCTCGCAAGTAGCGTCTATTTTCTGGAATGTTTTTGGGTGATCTCCTTCCAATGTAAATTATGTTATCTCCTCAAATGTTTGTATAACGTCTTGGAGTAATAAAGTTTTCTTCCATCAATGATGGTTGATTTGTGAACGGATGAACGCGAAACTTACTCCAGTATCTTGAGAGCTCTTGTTCCTGATATCGGAGATTTTACTCGAAAGCCATCTGGTATGACTTGGTTGTCTCCTGCCTTCCGCAAAAACTTTATGTGTCTCTTCCTTCGTAATCTTGTTTATTGTCTTCTCGTAGTATGGAAATTTGTTACTGATTTCGGATCTATACTGGTCTTTAACGTTCGTTTTAATGAATTAAACAATGTTGTTTAATGTGAAATAAAAACATTTTGCTGAACTTATTGTTTTTATTTTTAAATGAATATACACAACGTTTCAATTGCTATACTATCTGCAATTGTCTTTAGGTGATTACTAACAAACTCAGAAACTACTAGAACTGCAAACTGCGTACGAAATGCAAGCTAACGAAGCAGATGATTAATTAATAGAAACTTAGTGTAATTTAAGTTGTTTTGTACGCTAGATCATTGATTTCTATATGTTGCTTACCTCGATACTTGGCTGACTGAAAATCTTCTTGTTGTTGATGCATGCTGCTTCTATAAATTATTGCTACGGACCATTTCATTTAATGTTGGTTATCCCAGGAGTGTGGTGCAATACCGGATTTAGTGCTTTTTTTTTCTCTTTGTGTAAGTACGGTGTTTTTTCTATCTGATGTCCAGAGGTCTTGTAATTGAAACGTTGGGTTAACTAATTTAAAAATTAAAACAATGAAAGTTCACCTGGATGTTACTATTTTACAAATAATTAAGGGGTTTGTAAGTGATTTTCTAAATGCTCTACCTCCACATATTAGAGCAAATACTTGGTATCAGCTCAATGGCGCACCCGCACATTCTACTAGAGCCGTGCACAAGCAAATGAGGTTAATATTTGAAGATCGCTGGGTTGGTCCAGAACTAATTCTTGCGGTCACCCAAGTTGAAGTCCTTTGATTTAAACCTCAGGTGGCGTATAAATGAGTTAGTGTACTTTATTGCTAGGGAAGAGTTATTAAACCGTGTTAACTATGCGTTTACTAAACTATACTCAGTCGAAATCCGTAGATTTGTTACTGCAACACAGTTATTCAATGTTTGAATTCAAATTTCGGGCACGTCGAAGCGTTTTTTTAACTATTGCGTTTACTTTTTTTTATTATGGTAGGGTTTAATGCCAATAATTAATGCCTTGCCAAGGAATGGAAGACATTGATTTTCTTCGATTCCCATAGAGAACTTGATGTCAGCAAGTCATTTATTGAGATGGTTAAAAAGAAGCGGTGCCATGAAGCCATAAGATAAATGTATCATCATGAGACCTTCGTGGTTATTTTCGTTCTAAAAAAACGTTTTTTTTATGTTGCATAATTAAATTGCGTTGAATTTTTGTTGAAAAGGATATGTTTATTTTTATTTTGCATCTACGTTACATTTTTCGATAATTTTATCAGTTGTTTGTTGCTAAAGTCTGTCCAGAAACAAAGCGAAGTAATAAATCAATATGTTTAACAGATTCCAATGGCGTACCGATGTATTGATACTTTTTCGAAAAGGGGTTAGAAATGTAGAAGATGTGTAATCTTTCATCATTAATTAATTATTTTGACACATTTCATCTTATTAAATGTTCAAATTGACCTCCACCTACTTCCATGCAATGGTATAAACTACTGACAGTAATAAACTGAAATTTGACACATGGGTTTGTCTAAACATTTTGGTTTATTATAGTCACTAGTTTTGAGGTATTCTAAAAAATTAATTTTACCACCCTGTAACTTTTTAACAAAGCTTTCCTGATAAAAACTTTATATGAAAAACCCAATTTAAATTTTTATCAAATAATACGTGGGTTTATTTTTGGCCACCACTAGTGAATCACCTTGTTCATCAGAAATTGCTAATATCATTATTGATCACATTTTTAGAAATTTTAACTAATTAATTACTAATAATTGAACTAGAAAGTATGTACTGTATTTGGAATGACACTTTAATAGATTTTAATGTGTTCTAATGATATAATTAGGGGAGAAATATGGTATGTAATTATAACGATAGCCTAACTAATGATTATTGTCATATCATATCGGTATATCATAAGGTGTACTTACGCTGCAGTATTGAGTTTTATTGAATGGCATCGAGTCCTGAATTTATTCCAAGGAAACGCGTGAAGAGGTCTGCGCTTTCTGCCAACGAAAAACTATTGTGCTCAATGTGTACAATTATTTGAAATGCCATAATCCGTTGAAAACAGTTCAAGAGACAGTTGATATGTGTTCACATATGACTGGCATTGGAAAACAAGAATATTCAGACTTTTGCGTGAAGACAAAGTTTATGTGCTTGAAAAAGTTTCTGTACGTGAGTTTAGTTTATCTCATGGTAGAAAAAAACTGAAATACCTAGAAATGTGAAAAGTACAATTAGAAGAATAGTGCATTCGTTTTTTTTAAAAAAGAAATACCCACATTAAATAAAATTGTGTCAGTTGTGAAAGAGGAAGAGGGTATACCCAATTTAAGTAGAACAATGTTGTGGCAAGTTTTGCACGAATTGAATTTTTCATGGGAAAAATGAATAAGAAATCAGCTCTCATTAATGAGGAAGAAATTGTATGTTGGAGAAGAAATTACTATGAAATATCTCTAAATTACGTTCTAAAGGCAAGAAAATTTATTATTTAGACAAAACGTGGGTAAATGAAGGTTATACTGTGGGAAAAATGTGGCAAGACAAAAGTGTAACCAGTAGACGACAGCCTTTTTTAGAAGGATTATCTACAGGTTTAAGACCTCCTTCAGGAAAAGAGCGACGTTTAATTATTACGCATATAGGAAGTGACGAAGGCTTTGTAGAGGAAAGTTTACTGCTATTTGAATCGAAAAATACCAGTGATTACCACGAGGATATGAATGGGGATGTTTTTGAGGAATATTTTGAACAAATGTTAGATTTAATACCAAAGGGTTCCGTAATTGTTATGGACAATGCCAGTTACCATTCCAGACAAATCGAACGTTTACCTACACCTTCCTGGAAAAAAACACATTATAATGGAATGGTTTTCCTCAAAAAATATTGCTTTCGAAAATGATATGGTAAAAAGGGAACTACTAAGTCTAGTACAAGGTGTTAGGACAAAGTTTAAAAGATATGCAGTTGACGAAATGGCAGCAAAACGTGGTATTTTTGTTCTACGCTTACCGACATACTATTGTGAATTAAACCCTATAGAATTAATATGGGCGCAGGTGAAGGGTGCAGTAGCGAGAAATAACACCACGTTTAAATTAAGTAACGTTCGACAACTTTTAATGACTTCTTTTTCAGAATAACATTACTTTAAAATTATATATTTATTATTTTTCCTATAAATTTAGTTTGTTCTTGCTATATTTTATTATACCTTAAATTTTTAAACTCTATAAAATGGTTTCTAACAAACGATGTGTTTTATAATTACAATGATATGTTTAAAATTACTTTCAATAACACACAATAAAACGCAATCGTAATTTTTTTGTCAGCAAAACCCATGTACACGCCTATGATCTTTAGTTTAGACCTCAAGAACAGGTACGTCCCATTGTTAACGGATTAGGAGCTATTCATAAATAACTTACGTTGTAGCACTATAGTATGGAAGCGGTATATCCTAAAACTAGTTTTAAAATCTTTTATGTATTTTATACAAAATCGTGTACCGCTTATATGTAAAATAAATGAACTATTTTAATTTATTACTTCCCTTCGTTTCTGGACAGACTTTAGCATGCTAAAAAATGTAACCACAGTTAATTAAATAAAAAAGAGTTGTTTTTGAAGATCTTCAAGTATCTGACTCCGTTTCGTGTAATGCGGATTTGTTAAGTTCTCGAAACACATATCTGGTTACCTACGTAGTGATGGATATTTCCGATAAAAACGTTATCGTTACAACATAACAGTTTTGGGAGTTCTCTAAGAGAATTATGTTTGGTTTTTTTTTTTAAATAAATTTTGTGAATCGTTGCTTACATTTCCGGAACACATCCCTTTAACGCCATCTCAAAACTTTAGCTGTTGTGTTACGTCAGCAGCCAATTAACGTATTTCTTTAGATTACTTTATTAAAAATTTAAACGCTATCGAAGTTAAAAATGGTTTAATAAAATACGATGTATCGGTTTATCCTATATAATAAAGCGTTTAATTTTTTCATGTCGGTCTCCAAAATTAAACGGGTACTTCCAGACGTCGTAGAGACTTGAAATTTGGCATGCTGATAGGTCTTGCTTTCAAACCAAGGGAAAAACCAAAAATTTCTATTTAGGGCGAGGCCAGGGCGTTTCCTGTCCACCATAGGTATAATGGAATTAAAGTTTTAAAAATTAAATTTTTAATAAATTTGCAACCATTTAAAACTATTTAATCTATTGCAATGAAATGTGATATGATTAGGTAAATGTTAATGTTAAACGCCCCACGTTGGGACGCTATACTAATTGCAATGAATGGGGTGTATATTTTAATATTAATACAAGGGCTTATTAATGGGTGCAAATAAAATTTTTTTAAAAGAGTAAATTACGTTGGGACGCTCTAAAAATTTTGATCTTACTTGTAGTAAAATCGCCCCTAAATAATTTACCTGGCTAGCTCTTTTCTTATTTGTTTGCTTAACGTGTACAGCCTCCTTTACGTTCAGATCGGCTAGAATAAAAACAACTGACTGACACACAAACTTATTTATTGGTTTCATTTGTTCTCCACCGTGCTGAAGTCGACAATAAAATAAATTATAAATCCTTAACTAAAATATTCCCGGTGTTTTTTTTGAACCGCGGTGCGCCCCCACCTTTACTTAGTTTTGTCGTACGCAAACTTCAGTTTCCGCGCATCCCTAGTGGTGTAAACACCGGCGCAACGACCTTAACAACTAATGGATATTATTTACAAACTTAACGCATTAAAAGACTTAAAACTAATTACAAAATGGTCTGACCTTATTATGATCACTCAGGTTTGTTCGCCACTCTTTTCCGTCACACGTATTTGTCGTAGTACTTCTTTTCAGCTACAATGCTGCCTCCAGCGATGCTTTGATTAAAGCTCCAGGTTTCCCCCGTGCTGGTGAATTTAACGCTGCATCCCGTTGTAAACTACACTCACTAACTTGGTAAGTTTACTTCCTATTTTTCCTTTATCTTTCCGGACTTCGATTTCTTTTAACTGTTCCTTTTAGGTCTCAAATCTCCTACAGCTTTAATTACTGCGCACTATCCAATTATTTTCATCCCTGGAATGGTACCTCAGGGGAAATTCAACGGCTTTACTTCTAGCCCGTAACTTGTAAACTTTGGACTGATACTTCGAAGCACTTAATAATTTATTATTTAAATTCGGCGCAGCCTCTGCGTGCACTCACGCCCACGACCATTCGAAGAAGAGACGCTCAAATTGCAGGTACTCTTATTTATAACTTAGGCATGGCCTATTTGGATATTTTATCAATTTGCGCGTTTTTTTGAAATTCAATCCCGCCTCTATCGGGTTTTTCTGCAACTAATAATAATTTTATTTTCATCTTCCTTATCAAAATCCGGCTCAAACGACGCCTTTTCCTCTTCTGATAATAATGATATGCGGCACTTACACACAATAATGTCACATAACTCCACAATTTGCACTTTTCCTTAACCCAAAATTTTGAGGTTAAGTTGTAATTAATTTTAGTGTTTTAAATCGGCGCACTCAAATTCAAACCTTTTAGGCTTATTTACAGCTTCCTTTGTCCATAACACACCTAATCTACATGTTTTGTGCAAGCTCAACTATTTTATTGTTACACAATTTCAGGTCATCAAAACATCCTTCCGATCATAGACCTATTTTAACTGACATGGATTTTCAAACGCAGGAATGCGATTTTACCTCGCTCACTAAACAATTACATGTTAATTCCTATCAACAGATAATATCAGCTTGCCCTAAATGACAATTTTAACCAGATTTCATCTTATCGGCAGGGTCTCCCCTATTTTGGTAAGTATTCTTAAATCTAACAAATTCATTGCATTATAATTTTACAGGGTCGGTTGAGAACAAATATTTGGACTAATTCCTCTACATGAAGGCCTAATTTACATCTTTTGTCTTTCGATCTGTTTATCAAGGATGCTGTTTTTTTTTTTTTTTTTTTTTTTTTTTTTTTTTTTTTTTTTTTTTTTTTTTTTAAAAAAATTTTTTTATTATTTTTTTTCACTAAATTTTTTTTTTATTTTTAATTTTGTAATAATTTTTTTTTTTTTCTTCACAAAAAAAAAATTTTTTTTAAAATTTATAAAAATATATTAATATTTTTAAATTTTTTTTTTAATTCTTGTTATTTAAAAAAAAAAAATTTTTTCATAATTTTTTTTTTATAATTATTAAAAAAATAATTATATAACCTGTAAAAATATTAAAAAAAATTAAACGTGGTTGTTACAATTTATTAATAATTTTTAAAAAAAATTTTTTTTTTTTAAAAAAAAAAAAAAAAAATATTATATTTCTTAAAAATACTGTTTTATTTTTTATATATATATAACATTTTTTTATTTTAAAGACTAGTTTTATATGTGCATAAATTCAACAACTTTTTTTGTTTTATTGTGTATATTTGTTTTTTTTTTATTTTTTTTTTTTTTTTTTTTTTTTTTTTTTTTTTTTTTTTTGTTATAAAAAAAACGAAAAAGTTTTTTTTTTTTGTTTTTAAAATTTTTTTTTTTTTTTTTTTTTTTTTTGTTAATATTTTTTGGTGTATTTTGAGGTTTTTTTGGTGGAGTTTTTTTTTATATTAATTTATAAAATTTTTTTAGTTTTTTTATTTTATGTTCTTTTTTTTTTTTAAAAAGAAAAAATTCATGTTAATATTACATTGTAACGAGCTATTTTAATTTATTTTTTGTCTTATTTTTTGCGGTTTGTGTTAACTTTTACAGATTGCGACAGTACTTTCAAGAGAAGTTCATTAAGAAGAACCCACCCACACAAACTTTCGGCAAAAGGGCTAGGAGCTGAATTACGTCGTATCCTTGATTAAAGCACTCTTGACAAATGTATTCAATTTTATTGATAATTTTGCATCTTTTACTCGACCGTTTTATTTCACGAAAGCACTTTATCTCACGTACCACCTCTTTGTTACGTTGTAACTGTTATTTTATCTTTTATTAATTTCTCTAATACATTACATAAATTTAATGTACACATTTTAAAGTTAAAATTGTATATATTTTATCTTCAATTCACCCCGTATATATTTTTTACATTTATTTATATCTATGGAACGTATACTTTTCGATTTGTCAAGTTGCGCAAATGCAAGTCGCAAGAACTATTTGTAAAACCAGCAAAACGCCTTCCTCACAGTGTACGTGACGTACTGTTTGTCCAAATATTTTCCTTAAAAATGGCCTAAAAATTCTGGTAAGTTTATTTTTCTTAATATTGTGTTATGGGACTTTTCTTTTGTTTTCGTTTCTTTTTGCTTTGCATCTTTATCGTTATCTTATCTTGAGTTTGCGAATTTACTACATTCCAAATCGTTCATTGAGACCGAGATTAAAACTACAGCTACTTATCCAATATCACTCTTGCAAGAATTTTGAAGACAAACCGAAGATTTTTTCGTACAGAAACCATCTATTGTTTTACCTATCTACCGTTAAAGTCCAATGACGTAATCTGAAGATGGTGAAGGCACCGACCGAATGACGTAACATTTATTTTTTTACGTTTAATGTTAAAACTGATTGATTTAACTAAACTGGCCTAAATTTTTTTTAAATAACGTGAATGCGTGTAATCTTTAGTTAACTATAAAAAGGATTACATAAAAATTCAATTTGTACTTATTTGTGAAGAAAATGGATCCAATTTCTAATTAAATTTTTATGTTTGAAATATTACTTTAAATTCACTTATTTATCTTTAAGAAAACTATTTACTACGTATTTATAATTGAAGCCATTAACTTTTGTTATGTAATAAATTTTTGTTTTCCTTATTATCTATTTATTGTTGGCACTCTTTAGATTCTGGCGAAGAAATTAAAATATGATGGCATCCCAAACATCTATGCGAAATGTGAGTAGACCAATTGTTGGGTAAGAATTAGTCCAATTGTTTCACATCGCATTTCGGTAAGTCTCATTATTGAAAACATTTGGAAACCCTTTTCTAAGAAGTGTACGATCCTGACCGTTACACCCTTTTCTCGTTGCTACTGCGCATCACCGTTTTTTCAAAATTGTCGTTAACTTATTTTTGCATGTAACAATCAACATAACTCAACCATACTTTTAGTTGCAAACCAAGCCAAGTTTTCAAGACAACTGTTTCAAAGTCTATCTTATACTCTCGTATGTGATAAAGCCCCTTACAATAGGTAGCAAAACTTTGGTTACCATTTCGGCACGGTCTAATCCCGGAAGACCTTTTTATTTCAACAATTTAGATTAGTTTGAATATCTACAGTACCTTCCCGGATCAACTTTTAAGAGTAAATAATATTCTTATTTTTGAATTCTCAGAACATTTCACTCTTGACGATTTGTCCCCTTTGTTTTCAAACCTCAAAAACAGAAATTACTTTTACTTAGCTTGAACGCTTATCGAAATTAGCTAAAAATACTAATGTTTCTTGTTTTTGCCCAGATTTTAATTTGAACTCTAAATTTCTTGAAACTGAGTTTTTGATAAGGACTAGACTGCATCTTATATCCTATTTAATTATTTTTTAGTGACTCACTGTACACACATTTGTTTTAACGACCCCACTAGATAAAAGTTTGTTATAGTGAGTTTAGGACTTCTCGGTTAAAATTAAAAAAAAACAGAAATTGTTTCAAAAACCGTATAGTTTGGGTTTTTAGGGTTTGAAAACAAGGAGGCAAATTATCAAGAGTAAACATTTCAAAAAAATTAAAAATAAAAGTCTTTTTCTCTTAAAGTCAGTATTAAATTTTATTCTTACGTTTTAAAATTTTTCAATTTCTTTCGGATTTGATAGAGTTATTTAACGAAATTCTAAATTACTAATTGATATTTTCATTACTTTTTTGTTATTTTGAAAAAATATAAAATGTTTCTTCATTAATAGTAATTTTCATCTGTGTCGCGTAAACTAACTACGGTATAAATTTTTAAATATTAAATACGATTTGCATTAAATTTTTTATTTCTTTTTTATTAAGTGACTTATTATTTGTTTTATTATATGTAGTTTATTTTCAGTTATCTTATATACTTTACAACACAATCAGAAAATCTGTTTCTTTGCCAAATCAGGTTAGTGCAATACACTTTCTAATTGACGTACAGTGCTTTAAGCTTTTACTACATTGAGCTAATTGTGTTCTCCATTCTTGCTTACGACGTTATCTTAACATTTACTTGTAATAAAACCATATATATTTTTTAATTCTATTTAAACTTTAACAAAGTTTAGTCAAACACCAAATCAATAAATTTACATTTTTTTGAAATAAATTTATAAAGGTCGTCGACTTTTTAAAATACAGACATACACGATAACAATTGTCTGTTAGCAAAAAAAGGGTTGTAAAAGTGTAACTTTAATTATTCTTCACATCTCAACTTTCTTAATTGTTTCCGTTCATTTGTAACGATGATGCGATGTATATAATATAATATAATTTTATGCCATTATAAATGTAATTAACAAGCAGAATATGTTTAATTACAAGATCTGAAACGGACAGAGGAGTTGTGTTGAAAGTTGGGAATCCATTACATCAACATTGAAGTAGTTTAATATTTTTTACTAACGATATAATGTAAATAATACTCATGAAAGTTATTAAGATTTTAATATCAATACAAAATTCTATGTGCTGCATTGTAAAGATAACTGAAAAATAGAACAATGCAATTTTTATGATAGGATTTAAGATAGAAACTTCGGAACAAAGTAATAAATTTTGTTCGAAAATGCAACTTGTAAGGAATCGTAATTACTTCTTAAGTTGTTTTTATGTTTATTGCAGTTGTACGTAGAAGCTTTAAATTGTACGGTGTATATTCAAAAGTTTTATTTATATTTATTTCTCACTGTATATAATTGATGGCAGCGAATTTAATTAATTGCTTCGTATACCCGTTTAAGGAATTGCAATTAAAAGTTCTTTGTAATCCTACAATTACACTTAGTGGTCTATTTTAGATTTAATTCCATTTTGCATATTTAAAAACTAAAGTTACTAAAGAAAAAATAAAAACCTAAAAATTTTTGGTAAAACTTGGAATTTGTTTGGTCCTCGAAAAAACTGGAGTTAATTGTTACAAGAGGTAGTTCTAGTCAAGTAAAATCGATGTCCAGACCCAAACATCTCCAATGTTGGAAACAAACTGACGGTTTCTGCTACTTAGATTGTACTTATACTGGTTTAAAGGAAGCGTGACTTTCATCGTGCCGGTTGAATAAGGGTTTCTTTCTTTTTGTTAAATTTTTCTGAATGTAATAGCATTTTTATTGTCTACGAATCTTTCTTTCGTTCTTTGAACCAGTATGAATGCAATCTGCACAACAGAAATCAGTAACAAAACTTACTCTACTTCACAAAATGCAACTAAACGTTCTTGGTCGTTACATAAAGTTTTGGAGTAGCAATCCAAGTATCTGATTTTCTATATTGAGCCATTTAATTTTTGACAATTATTTTGTTAAACCTTCGACGTAGACTTCCTGTAGCAAAGTTGGTTTTTCTGACGTTTTAGTATTTCTTACTGTTTTCTACAATTTTACAGAAAATTTAACGTTATCTGGTTTTGATGTAATTCCAAAGTTGGTTTCCCCACCGACTCTATTTGTTCTATTTCATTCAAATTACATTCAATATTTACAGTGCTTTGTACTGAGATTAGATCTACGGTAATCACCGATTATGTTCTGACATCAGAAAACTTTTCAAAAGTCTGTCTGACCGAAATCTACCACGTTTGAAAAGAAAAGTTCTTCAAACAAGTGGATAGAGTGGCAATGAGAAATCTACTGAGTTTAGTGATATCCAACTTACATAAAGAGTTTTGAGAAGAAAACCATCAAAATTGCGGAATACAAGCCAACAACAAAATCAATGCGCATATCTACTATAATATCTAAAGTCATAGACCGCATAAGCAAAAATTCTAAAGAAGCAAGACATCAAAACTATATTAATACCAACCAAGTCAAAGTTTACTTATACATTGTTCTTGTGGCAAAGTATACACAAAAATTACCAAAAATTTAGAAACTAAGCTTAAAGAACATCGAACAAATGACGTCAAACTAAAAACTCAGCCGTAGCCGAACATGTGCTTAGCAACGAAAATCACAAAATACTCTTCGAAAGCTCTATGTTACTAGCAGTGATTAAGAAACCATCAAGATCCATTAACATCTAGAAAACTTTAATACAAATTAAAAAATACTTAGGCTCAATCAAATTTGGAATCCATTTAAGAACACCTAAACGATACGTTACGAAAAACCGGATTTAACCGGTGCAATGCCAATCTCGCCCCATTTGAACCAGTATAAATATAATCGGCGCAGCACACCTCATCAGTGTACATCAAAAATGGTAAAACCTCTCAAAACCGTTAAAAATAAATTCCAATCAACGACCACACTAGTTCAATATGTCAATGCTTTAACTGTTGAAATTACCGTAGTTTTAACTAACGGTTTGCTTTTTTCGAAAGGTATTTTAATTTTCTTGTTTTTAAATCACAATATCTACCTTATTAATATCAGATTTTAAAATTTCTTCGGCTGCAATAAGAGATTTATCACTTGTCTTTAAATTTTCTTTTAATTTTCGAAAATGGTTTTCCTTTTCCAACGTTCAATCTCATGCATAATAATTTGACTCGTAAGTATTAATGCGTTTTATGCTTCTTCATTGGGAACGAAATTGTTTTCTTTTCTATGAAATTTGGTTCTTCCATTGCAACAAGTTTGTCGATATCCTTTTGTTTATAAAAAAAATAGAAATTATTTAACTATATCTCTATATTTTGCGTTGCTTCTTTGTTTTGTCTTCTTTAAAGCGTTTAAAGTGTGGTCAATGTAATACCGAAATTTAAAGGTTTGTTATGCAAATGGGAACACGAAATTTGATATTGAAAATCGCCGTTTAGACCGTAGGCAGTTTTCGATGTGTTTGTCGTTAGTACATCGTTGTTTTTTAAATTCCATACTTTTGTTTCGTTCTCTTATGTGAAAAGTGTAAATCCTGCAATCAGTTGAACACCATATAATGATAAATGGGAAACATTTCTAGTACATTTAAGGTGATGATTGCAATTAAAGTTAGCCTTCCAAAAGAAACAACATTTAAGTAAATTTAGTATATTAAACGTTGGAGTGTATGGTTTTTATGTACCCAAAATACTGATATAGCTATTTTTATCACTAGGCCAGAAACTGAGTGCAAGGATGATTTGCAGGCCAAGGCGTTTGCCGTGGCCTGCAAGCCCAAGCAATCGCAAATACAGTTTTTAGACACGTGATACACACAATTTTTGAGCCGACAAATAGTCTAATTTGTTGAAACTTAAATTAATTTGGCAGCATTCAACACTGTGTCATTTTGGCATACATTATAATGCGTGTTTTTTTTAAATTTTTGCGTTTAAAGCCAAAAGTCCTATAAAAAATTTTTAAAATAACATGTGAAAGAGTACTGCAACGTATTATTTAAGTATTCCAGCATGAGAATTGTACTGATTTTAATGTAGTGATGAAAAATCGATGATTAAGAACGGAGAACCAAAAATGTATTCTGTTATGTTTTAATGTAATTTTTTATTTATCTTATGTACAACAGAACCGTATCTGTTATAAATGATGCACTAGCGGTCCGGTGCGTGCTTACGTTACTCCATAATTTTTAGTTATTGCAAGCATTTTGTTACTTAAACCCAGACCTTTTCTGAACGTACAAAAACTGCTAACTAAAAATTCGGAAAAAACGTAAACACTTGAAAGGGAACGTTCTTAAAGAAAGAAAAAAAATTAAGTATGGTGTTTTATTAAAATGCAGGTTTATCAAACAAAGTCGTTGATTACAGCACGGTCATGTTTTTTTAGATTAAACGCACTATAAAAAATAATTGCGTAAACTACGTAAACCAAAATGAAAATGTGGTTTTTATTTAAAAACAAAAGATTATGTAAACTTAACTTAAATTCAAACCCTTGTCAATTCGTAATTTAAACAACAAAAACAAACAAGAAAGAACGCATAGATCTAACAATTGATTTATTTTTTAAATGAGCACCAGGCAACTATATAGATATTCTCCAAAGTAAACAACAATTTATTTACAGCTGTTTTGTTTTCTTTTGATGAATCCAACAATCGTTAGCGTTACTTAAAATCTTAACCAAGAACAATTTAATTATGTCAAATTAATTGATAACGTTTGCGTTTAAAAGAAAATTTGCAATAAATCGTTAAGCGTTGTTTCGACTTTAGTCAAAAGGAAGATCTGTTTATTTTTGCAAAACATATTAGTCCGTGCGCGTTATTATGAATATCACTTTAATACTGCATAAAATTACTTTACAAGTTCATACGCGAAGAACTTTACGCACATCATTCATTATTTAGCGATTGTTAAAAATAACAATGATCCGTTACAGTTTTGAATTTGTTAGTTACATAGTACTTTGTAGTTTTTAATCTGCCTACAAACTAATTATAAAAATATAAACGTACAAATTCAGGGAGTACGTCTCCTTCTAAGAATTTAACCGCGGAATGTAATTTTATGATTGAGTCTAGACCAAATAAAATATAAAATTTATTCTTGAAAACAACACGATGTATACGCTCTGTCATGGAACAAACAGAGTATTTATTGAGTCAGCAAAGCGAAACGGCGTAATGTGATTAAGAATTCTACGAGATCCTTTGATAAAAACTATCAAAATAATTATTTCTTTTAAGCTTAATTGTAAGCACGACGGATTTAGAAATATCAAAAGACAAAAGAAATAAGTATTGCAACCGACGTGGGAACGAAAACATACGTTCTTTTTTAACCCAAACAAAATATACAGTACAACCCACTTTAGTTAATTTAAAATAATTTACGCGTAAAAAATAATTTTCACCAAACAGAGGTGACAATTTTAAAATCGTAAATTTGAAACAAACTAAAGTAAATTAATGGATATCGTTTGCGTTAATTGTTTATATTTACCTAACCTCATAAAAAAAGAAAAATACGATATGTAGTCAAACAAAAAATGTCAATTATCATTACGTCTGCGATCACTATAAATTTATAATATACCTTGTGTAAACGCCGGACCGCGTTCTTATATGAAATCAGAACACATATCATAAGCAAGAGGCCAATTAGCTCAGTTGTTACAACGTCGTGTTAATAACGCAGAAATAGTGGTCAAATATATTTTTACATAACAATTGTGGCTAAAAAATAAACTGAGTGATCAGCTGACCGGTTTCACAGATTAAACACACACACTGTCTAGTTTAAAATGAAGTACCTACATATTGGAAACCATTGTATATACAATGTCAGTTAAATGGGACAAAAGTTGCGTACTTGTATGTTTCTAAATAATCTGTGTTTATTTAGTAAAAGACGAATTCTTAGATAATAATCCATTTAAATTTCGTGAAAAGAAAACCACAAAGTCAGCGGTGCTTAAAATGGTTGATTACGTAACAGAAGTGTTGGAAGCTGGTAACGTTTTGATAACTGCATTTGTCGACCTTAGTAAGGTATTTGATTGTGTGTCGCAATCTATACTTATAGGAAAAATTAAGCACTGTGATATAAAAGGTATTACCCTCGAATTTTTTAAAAACCACTTAAAAAATCGAATTCAGTATGTTAATGACCATAATAATTAAGAAAGTGTATGGAAGATGTGTGCCTCAAGGTTGTGTTTTGGGACCTATTTTATTTATAATTTACATAAACAATCTTTCTTCCAACTTATTCAGTCCTATTCGCAAGTGATGCAACACTTATAGGTACACGTCTTGAAATTATAAAGAATCAAATCAACTTGAACAATCTCAAACTGAACTTGAATAAAACAAATATCTTGAAATTTGGTTTGAGAAAGAACAATGTGAAATCAAACTCTACATTCTTAGGAATAACGATAGATTAATCTCTGTCCTGCAATGCTCATATGGACAGCTTAGGGAAAAAAACTAGCACGTGGAATCTATGCCATAAGAAAAATCCATCACTTACTTTACAGCCACATGAGTTACTGTTTGTTAGTGTAGTGTAGTACAACCAAAACCAATGTAAATAAAATTTTTAAACAATAGAAAAAATCTAAAATTTTGAAAGTTGAATTGTCTTCTTCTGCAAATATTGAATTATGACTTTAACTTTGTGAATCATCTTTCAGATACTAATGCACATAAAACAAACGTACACTTACATAGTTATATAGGATTGGGGCATGAATACACTACCAGACGTATAGACTATATGGGAATTAAACTTTTCAACAAACTGCCAGTATCTATTTGTAATCTGAATCTAAAAGCATTAAAAAATAGTATAAAAATAATTGTACTCAAAAAATGCTGTAGATGCATTTGTTATTATTGATTTATTTTAAACTGTTTGATTTGTCACAGTTTTAAAATGTATACAGGGTGATTTATAATAGGTGTAAACCCGCGATATTGTTGCACTTTCTTGCCGAACTTTGTTAATCCCATTTGTTACTTGGTCAAGTAATTGTTCACGTGTATTATTTGCGACAATATAAACCAGTTGCTTTAAATGGCCCTAAAAAAAATCTAAAGGGTTCAGGTCGAGAGATCTTGGCGGCAAAGCAATAAAACCTCCCGACGATCTATCGTTCAGGAAAATGTTCAATCAACCATTTACGTACTTTTCTACTGTAGTGAGGTGGAGCGCCATCGTGTTGAAACCAAAATACAACCTATCTTCATACAACATTGTTTTCATAAAATAACTTCCCAAACCGGTGTTAAAATTTGTACACTTCTTATAAATCACTCTGAATATTAAGAATTTTTTATACTACTATGTATTGCATGTTTGATATTTTATATTTTATTCAATTTTTAAATTTTATATTTTATAATAAGTAACTCTGACATTTTATATTTGGAAGTAGCATCTTGAAATATTGTGTTATGTATTTATATTTTACGTAAATAAACTAAACTAAATTAACAATTGACGTTATTAAAACATTTTTTTTACATTAATTAATTTGAATCAAATGCATATTTTGACAATGATTTGAATTATTAATGCAAATGGGAATTAATAAAATAAGCAAGTACATTAACTGTTTTTAATTTAGACATACAGGTAAAATACGAACTTTATTTTTAGACCTTCATTGTTTCATTATTCACTAAACCAAATCGATACTGCCAAACATAGCTTTTACAGGTTTTTAGGTGTAGGTCAACTTCGGTTAAGATCATTTTGAAAGGTTATACAAACTCTCATACGTGTAATAATCAATAAGTAGAAATTTACCCACCTTCGTAATCGTCGTACAGCTTTATCATTTTTCTTGTCCTACTTTACGATTTTATAATATTAGCGGTGAAGGATAAACGCAAAAATACTCGATACGATGGCGTGTTTTTCGATCAGTTAATTTAAGGTAGAACTGACACAATCGCGTGTATTGAAATAAACTATGTAGGTACAATCCAATGCTTATCTATTTTGACGTACAATAAATTGTAAATATAGTTAGAATGCAAAATGAAGGGATACAAAATACTTCTATTATTAATATGTAATACGTTATTAATATATTGAGTAGTAATTATGTATTAAAAGTATCGTATTTAACTACTGAATTAAAATTAAAATCCTTTGATTCTAAAGTATTAATGTTTGTTATTTTAATGAAATAAATAGTAAATGTAGCAAACAATACGTTATGCTTAAGTTTAAAGCCTTTATCATGTAATTTTTGGTAAAAATGTATACCTACGCAAAAATCAAAGTTTTGAGATAACAATTTATAGACATTTTTAAGGGTTGTGAATCGTAATAAATGTATTAAAAAGCTCGAAGAATTAAGTAATTGGCCAAAAACATAAAATAGAAGGTCGGATGGGGTCACAACACGTAACAATTGTAGAAACTTTTAATTAAGAATAATTCTGAAATCTTATAGCAAAATATCGTAAACATAAAAAAAAACATTTTTGCTTAGAATTTTACAAACTTTCGTTTAATGCAAATATTTTTATTTACTTTTAAAATTTAATTTTAAATTTTCGTTTAATTTCGTTTTGCTTTAAAATTTCTTCGAAAATCGGCGACTAAAGTAATTATTGTGGAAAGCTTACGTTTTAAATAAAAAAATGTAAAGGATAAAATAATATAAATTTCCAGGTAAAAGTCAAACAAATCCCGTTGTTATCAAGTAAGTTTTCAAATTAGTATCTTCGTTTAAATTACAAAAAAGTAAATTTTTACGACAAGAAAAACAAAGAATTTGATTTAAAAGGTGTGTGCATGTTAAGGCATGCGCTCAAGTACTTATTATCTAAATGTTGTTCAAAATTAAATGTCAATTTTTCTTACTTATTTGTTTGTTTTTTTTTGTCTTGTGTAAGAAAGACAAAAGAATTAAAACCAGTATTAAATTGTAAATTTGCAAATTTTGAAAATTTTGGATCGCTAGCCATCCAGTACGTCAAAGATACAAAATTCTAAACCTTATTAGTCGATGTTAAAACATAAATCTCTTAAGTCAAAGATCATAGGTGTCAAATTGCGTAAGCTTTTGCTTAACATTAGATATCTTCTAAATTAGAAAAGATACAAAATTCTAAACAACATCAGTCGATAGAGAAAGCTTCATTCTATAGAGTTATAAATTTAGATCTCCTTAGTCTTGTAGTTTAGATTCCAAAAATTATCAAAGTCTAAGATCGCCGTTGCCAAAATACGCAGATTCTTGCTTTAAATTAGATACCTTTTAAATTAAAACGATACAAAACTCTAAATCACATCAGTCAATAGAGAAAGATTTAATATATAGAATGTTAAAACATAAATTTCCTATGTCTTGTAGTTTAGATTTCAAAAATTATCAAAGTCAAAGATTGCAGTTCTCAAATTGCGCAAGCTCTTGCTTTAAATAAGATATTTTCTTAGTAAAAAAAGTTCTATTCTCGTCAATTGATAGAAAAAGTTTCAATCTATAGAATGCTATAACATAAATCTCGTAAGTCTTGTAGTTTAGATACCAAAAATTATCAAAGTCCAAAGTCGCCGCTGTTAAAATGCGTAAGTTCTTGCTTTAAATTAGATATTCTCAAAATCGAAAAAGATACAAAATTCTAAACCTCATCATAATTAATTTAATTTTTTTATTTATGAAAGGACCACGCTCAAACCTTATGGAAAATTGATCTATGTGGGATTTGGCTGAAATTTTGATATGTTGTGGAGAAAGCAGTTCTGATTAAAAGCTATGATTGCGCTAAAGTCCAGTGACAAATATATTTTGAGATATTGACAAAAAACTGAAGTGGATATTACTGGTATACTAGTACCTGTAACTTCCTAACGATGTTAATTTGTAGTTAAAGATGTTTAAACTATGCAGATAAAGCGCAAGAAAAAGATACAGCAACAACTGCACGCATGCGCAAAGAGTATGCGCATGCGCATCCAATTGTAAACCTATTTACCAACAAGAACAGTTTTTATAAATACTTTCTGGCATATCCAACTGTAAAAATAGGGCTCCTCAAGACTAACTAGCCAACCTACTATGGCTGGAAAAATTCTTCTACCTTGCTTTGTGTGTCCTGCGGCCTTTCATTCCAATTTAATGGTATGCCTAAACGGCCGCAATAACGTTGATAGGCGTAACATTGCCATTCAGCCACGCCTTGCAAACAACAGACCACTGATTGATGTTGATAATATTACTCGAGTTTGTAGTGCTTGTAACAGATCCATTGTGAGAGAAGAAAATGCTTTTGAACAAGATCCGACCTGTCTCCGTCTACAGATACTTACGCAAATTGCAAATCGGACCTGCATGGTATGCGATTCTCCTAATGCGCACCGTCTATCAATTGACGCACGGGTAGACGCATTTGTAAAAGCAGATATATACATTCCTCTTTCTACAAAATGTTGTCCAATGCACTCGGATGGCCTGCTTTTGCAACGTTTGTTGCCGTGGTTACGGTCCGTAACAGGCCCTATGTTATTCCCGGGCGTGAGTTACAAACATTTTTAACTAAACTGCGTCATGTTGCCAAAAATGGTTTAAAGATAGTCAACAAAAATTGCATTTCTGATGACGATTTTCAGTGCATCTCCTCCATTACAAAAGAGCAAGTTCACGAACTGTATACATTTTGCGATGCGGTTCCAATAGAGGGTGGTTCTCGCCATGTTAAGAAAATAGACCTTTTGGTATTTTTGTGCAAAATAAGACATGGACTAAGTGATGAGTTCATAAATGTAATATTTCACTATAGCACTTGCCAGGTTGTTAGTACGGTTATAGCTACGGTCCGGCAATCCCTGCTCTTACAATTTGTTTCCGAAAACATTGGTTTTGGAGCTATAACTCGCGAGAACTTTATAGCAGCTTATGTACCGGCGTTTGCCAATATTCTTTACAATGACACTCCCAACATCCCCCGAGTGATTGCCTACATTGATGGAACCTACGTCTACGTACCTAAAAGTTCCAATTTTTGGATTTTGAGGCAAACGTTCTCGGTTTATAAACATCGCCATTTGGTCAAGCCCGCTTTAGTTGTTGCAACTGATGGCTACATTGTGGCCATTTAGGGTCCGTATTTTGCGGACGCCAGAAACAACGATGCGGCCATGCTGGGCAATATAATGGACCAGGATGTACAAATAATGAGCAATTGGTTCCATGATGGAAATATCCTTATAGTTGATAGAGACTATAGGGATGCAGGCCCATTATTGGAAGGTTAGGACCGTAACGGTCATATCAAAAGCATCTTTAAGTTCTTCGAGCATTTAATTGCCATCCATCACATAGATCATCTTGGCGACTTCTATCGCATTTCAGGAGCTCTTATAAATAAATATTACCCATTAATTGAAATGGAGGGTTGTAATGCTGACTTGGCAAATGCAATGCCTATTAAAGCAAATGAAGTTAATGTTGTGAAGGCGTGGGTAAAACAATTCGGGTTGCGGAACAGACATAAGGATTGGGTACGTTTTGATGCGGTTGAATTAGCTGACTTTCCCCACTTGGACCTTGAATATTTAAAAGAAATAACTTGTGGAGTGTATCAAATTCATCTGGCACCATCATACATTCAGGACAAGCTTCAACGGGATGACACGGATGAACTTCAAATTGATCAGCTTAATGTTGAACCAGGGTTTCTACACGCCCGAGTATATTCAAGATTTCGCAACGCAACTAAATATCAAATATGGATAGCGTATGCGGCCGCAGAGTATCAGAACTAAGATCCAGAAGATCATCCAGAAGAAAAGCGCATCCTTGGCAAATCAGGTTCCAGGACCTTAGGTTGTTGCTGTCATACTGCATCAATCTTGTGGTACCTGGGCTATGCACGCCATGAAAATAACGTTTACTACCCCCCGTCGAATTTGCTGCATAGTATTAATCAAAAACTAAATACCTAGAATCGCTACACAAAGCTTACGTTTTAGTAATAAGTTTAAAATATGTACATATATACAGGGTGATGTTTAAGTTTGGAATAAAATTCATAACTATATTATTTCCGTTTATCGATTAATCGCTAAAACACATCGATCTTTGTTTTGACGGGGCCATCTTTCAACATAAACACGATGCTTATATCGCCAACCCCCTGAATAGGGTGGCTACCCCACAAAGAAATTCAAATGGGATTAGGAGTCGTGTGATACATCGTCAGAAAGGGCTGTCGATTGTCAATACCGCGCAGCATGTTCTCTTAAAATTGGCCGATCCGTTAGGAAGTTACACTTACTAGTATACTCGCAATATCCGTTTCAGTTTTTTGTCAATATCTCAAAATATATTTGTCATTGGACTTTAGCGCAATGATAGCTTTTAATCAGGACTGCTTCCTCCACAACATATCAAAATTTTAGCCAAATCCCACATAGGTCAACAGTCAACAAACAAAACAGTAAAATACGATTGATACTTCACAACCACATATCCAGTTAGCTAAATCGTACCTTACCTTGCAAAAGTTTCGATGAACATCTTTATTTTTGTCTTTGCTAGTTTGTCGTAAACTTAGTTCTGGCAAAGGACGACCATTTGCCTTGAACTTAACTAATTTTGTAAAATTTAGTTTGTTAGCACTTTTAGTTGTTTAATTTTTCTGCACTACCGACATTTTCTATAATAGCGCATGCACACGCTAACCAAAAATAGTATTTTTACAAAACAACACAACAGTAAAAAATATCAATATAAATTCTTAAATTGATTTAAAACACGCAAAAATCAAATCAAAAATCAAGCGTAGTTGTACACCCTATTTGAAGTCAACGTAAACTGCGGGACCCGGCTCATGACCCAAAGTTGATTATTGCTTTGGACGTTCGCGTTTATTCGGGCGCTGCATGTTTTTCGAGTTTTTACGGGTAGATCTTATTCATTGAGGACAATTCGCACCGCCAGCGCAAGGTTGGGGAGGATGAATTACGAACGACGGCCGATAAATTTTAAGTTATTATACGTGCGACTTTTGCGAGTAAATTACCTATTTTAATAAAACACATAATGATTAATATTTTTTTATATATTGTCAAAATTTTTGGGAGGTCATTGAACAAATGACCATATGGACAAGCCGCCACTGAGTTCAATTTATAATAATTTACCGAAAACCGATACCAACAACACCGCCGCCACATTTTATTTTTAGACCGCTGTCATCCCTTGCGTGACAGCTTCGGTGCTTAAAGACATCATCTCTAACCTGATCCAATCAAGCCGGTCCACTACTTTCAGTGTCCGCAAAGGTTTTGTCGAGCACCTCGAGAAAACAATTGCAGTTTACCGACGTTTGAAGAGTTTTGTCTCGAATAATATATCCCTATAACTTAAGAGTCTTGTACATCACGTCCGTAACCATTCTACTTACAGAAACAAGTAACATAACTCTAAAAGCAAAATCACGTTAGTATATTAATGTATACGTTTGCCGCCTAATTGTAAGTTAATACTAAACATTGAATGAACTAATCGCTCACAACGGTAGTTGCCCTGCATTGAAAATGATATAATCATTTAGAATATCTTTTTTTCAAATATTAATTGTTATATATTTTTTAAAATATAACAAATAACAAATTTCATAACAGACAGAAACTAGAATTTCCTGTGATAGTGGTGGTGTCATATTATGGCCGTTTTTGTCAGATCATAACGTCACATAACGCCGACAGTAAAGGTCGTTGACCGTTTTCGAAGAGGAAGGTTTTACATAAGAAGTTATGTTATGTACTATTACGAACATAATATGGACTCGTGACATAAACTTGAAGAATTTAGTGTCATCGGAAGAATACTTGACTGACGACAAAGTTCCTTAGGGAACTAGGGAACCATCTATCGTAGATACCTAATATAGTTTGATGTTTCTGAGAAAAAACATGTCATTAGTTGACGATTATTAGAACGCAGGAGTATAATCCGTCGATGGCACATACATCCAAGAACCTATTGTAGAGGGTCTGTGGAATTGCAATTTATACAATTCCGTTCCAAAAGCATTGCAATGTAGCAATAATTTACCAATAAACCTGACTCGTAAGTTTTATAGAAATTAAAAAAAAAAAGTCAAATCGATTTTTGCAAAATTCTGGATTCTATTAAAGGAGATCTAGTATCTATGGCTTTCGTCAGTTCCAAAAGATCCAAGGAATCACAAAACAAGGAAACATATTGAATGTTAATTTCACATCAATTTACGACTCATGACGATGATGTAGTGCATTCAAATATTAAAAACTCCGTCATTATCTTATTCTACAATTTAACAACAGAGATGTGGTGAGGTTTTTTTTCTATTTGAAAATTGAGTTTGTGGAATGGCTGGCGTCTTTTAATCAGCAACCCATGTTACAGTGTGTAATAAAATAGAGGGGGTTCTGGACTATGTTACCTTGTTCTTCTTGATTGATAGTTGGTTGATGCAAACGTGTCTTTATTTTTTTTGCTTTAGCTAATATATTTTGTTCATTTGAATAAATTTGTAAAATGTCCTATTTACTTTAGGTCTACTTCTGTGTGTCGATTATAAATTTCTGAAGGTGTTCTTTTAATACAGCAAAGACTAAATATTGGCCGTAAGTATCTATTTTTCATTACCGACAGGCATCGTTTAAATTCCATTTTCATATGTTAATAGAACTTTCTACCATAATAATTTATATTTGAGCGAACAAATATAGTAATATCATCTTGTAAGCTGTGACGTATTTTCATAATTATAGTCTGCCCGTAAACATCGCATTTTTTTTTCTTTGTGGTAAACCCGTCAAAGTAGTTTTAAGGAAACATTATTGTGCAATTGTGGTTTGTAAATTATTTTTTGAATCGAATTTTTTGTGTGAGCAATTACTTAATTTAAAAATTTTATTACGTGTTTGTAAGTCGGGGATTCTCGATAATCGTTGTTTGTCTTACACTAGTTTATCTTATCAGAAATGCCGTCATTGGAGCTACCGGTAGATTTTTCGAACTGTAACTAGAATTTATTATTCGTGTTCTACATCAACGAACTTATAACTTCAGTTCTGTTGACAGTTCTGTTAAGACAATAAACATTGTCGACCTAAACTCTTTTAATAATGTACAAATTTTTTTCTATCAATGTTCTTGCTTAAGAAATATTTCTTAAAAATCTAGAATTCTCTTTTACGAAACCTCATTTATAGAAACTGGCAATTATAATATAGTTATTTGTTGATGTAAGACTATATCTAGACAAACATAGGATTTTCATTTAATATTTAGTTTTTCTCAATCTTGTTGAACTTTCTTCAGGAGTAACTGTAAAGGTAACTTTAAGTAAACTTTATTGATGTGATTTGGCCACGTTTCGACTGATGTTGCTTAGTCCAACATTAGTCTAAACGTTGGCAAATTACATTTATATGGTTTACATGAAATTACCTTTACCTCACACCTAGAAAGTGCTCAACAAAGTTGAGGAAAACTAAAAATCTTGTATTTCTTTAAACAAAGTTTTATGTCAACATATAATTTTTTATATTTTTCGTCATCAAATTCTAATATTTGTCTGTTGGAAATCTGTGTTAAATATTTTTACGAGCAGATTCATACTTAGGACACGTTTGGTATACCAATGTTTATAATATTTACACGAATTGTGAAATACATATTTATGTATGATTATTTAAAAATAATTATTGCACATCATTTGAAAAACAAATATGTTAAAGAAATATTCAGTAAACATTTATCGAAGCTAATGTGAAAATATATAAAAGAAAATTTTTGGTGTTTTCACCAAAGCAAGTATAATAATAAAATCATTTGTGCTGGTGTTACTTATAGTTCGTAGCAGAGGGCTAAGAAATTTTTTGCTTCGCAAATTATTTTAGATCTATAAAAAAAACATGAATGCACGAAGCATTTAATTTGTTGGTGTTTTAACTATTTTATATTTAACATCGGTCAGTATACATTACGATCCCCAACGTGGGTGTTTGTGTATGTGTAAAGTAAATCGAATAAGATCAAGTAAAAGTGCAAGAGCAGGACAAACAAGTAAATGTTCAGGAGTATTTTTGTTTTCAATTTTTATGTAATAGGTAATTTGTCAAATTTTGCATTATAGGCGTCTCTAATCTAAATTAATGCGTTTAGGATTTGCTGGGTATCCTCTCATTCCAAAAAATCCTTTATTTATCTTTGGTGCGTTGAGTACTTGGCCGCTTTATTTTTATGTTTTTGAAATAGAAAGTAACACATTTGTTTAGAGTAACAAAGAACTTTGACAAAGTAAAAAAACTTCTATACTGGTCGTGATTGGAAACACAATTAATAGGTTTTACTAAATAAACTATACGTTATTTAATATTTTTTAAAAAACGAGGCTTATACAGACGTCATAAACAAACGCGCACTGCAAAATTTAATTTAATGTAAAACTTAATTAAATATGCTAAAAAACTGTTAATCAAATATCAACATTATTACATATTTTAAAAACATTAACAATAGTTTCCAAATATCTTTTTATTATATTAGTTATTTAGTTTTATAATTAACACACAATTTGCGTATAAATCTTTGTCATTGTTTCGTATAATAAGCTTGGTACACGCTGTCCAAAATCATAGCTTACAAAATAAGTTTGAATTATAAGTTTATTAAAAAAAAACCAGTTTCCTTGTTTTTATCAAAAGCAAAAGCAAGTAGAAAAAATCCAGAAGATGTAAAAATAACAACACAACTAATAATAGTTACGCTGTTCTTAAAATATTTAATTATTTTGTAATAGCTATTACCGTACTCGTTGTATTAGTTTGATTTATACAATTGAATTTTAAAAAGAAATTTTATTTGGTAACTATTTTTGCATTCGAGTCGAAATTTATGTTCATATTAAAATGCAGTTTTGAATATGATAAAAAACACATCAACTTTAACAAGGACTCGATTCAATCTTATTCATTTCAATATTTAGATAGTTTTGTGTAGTTTCATAATTAACAAATTGATTTAATTTAAGACAAAGTCTGAATTACGATCATAATTTAACATTTTGTTTTGTAGTGTGTAGTGTTTACATGTTATGTTACAATACCTATCAGTTTGTATTACGTAATAAATATTGTTTATATTACTTAGGTATTAATAATGTAAGTTGATCTAATATTATTGTATTATTTCCAAATATTTCAAAGTATAATAAAACATATTGCGCTGAAATGTTATTTTAAATAAATAAAAATTTTAGATGAGAACCGAAAATGATTATTTAAAAATTTATTGCAAATGCTTCTATTTAAACCAAACGTAGAATTTAAATTATTGTGACGAAATACTTCTAAGCATGGATCTACAATTTATTTAATAAAATAATTTAGTTTGTGCGTAAATAAATATTTTCCGTTTAATTGGTGAAGTAAAATAATGTTTAGTAGTTAAATTTTTTATGTGTAACATTGAAAATGCGAAATTGACATTGAAAGAAAAATGAGTAATTAAGAAAAGAGACAAAATATTTTGAAAGTAATAGAAATAAAGAATAGTGTAGACAACGAAGAGTAATTTAATCAAATTCGAGGTTAAGTTACACATTCGTTCGATCATGCAATGTGCATGTTGAGTTTCGGCCGTTAAAACAAATAATATAAAAATTTAAATTGATCGATACTTTTCTTCGACAATATAAAACACATACGAAAAATGATTCCGATGACATCAGCAATGAAAAGAAGACATCGGGCGTTAGAGTGCAACTTTGTATTGTAATTTGTAAATTTATTTAGTCGTTAATTAAACGTTTATTATGCATGAACGCTACATAAATGATAATTTAAGTTATTTTTAAAAATTTGCCAGTTTATTTTTGAAGTAGGTATTTTTTAATTTGATATTAATTAAATTTGTAAATTTATACACAATTAGCAATTACTTAATGAACCCAATACCCTTGAGATTCAGATAAAAAAAATTAGTAAGAGTTTCTCATTGCTAAATGAATTAATATTTTTTAAATACAAAATATGCAAAAACCATTGCAACATGTTTGAACTGATGTTCAAAAATATTTTAAAAACCGGATTAGCAAATGTTACATAAATATCACTTTTAAATGTTCAGAAAATATTAGTAGAAAACCTAATTCAAATATTTTAAATATATTTATTTGCAATATGATATTATTATTTATTTTAAGTATTTTTTATAAATCAATTAAAATTATTTGATAAATATTTACATGACATTTATTTCAAATATTTTGTATATGTTTATCTATAATATTTAACAAATATTTTTCAATAAGTAAAATTTTTACATTTAAATGATTGAATAACACTGTTTACTTACATTTACATAATATTTTATGCTGCATGGGTATGAAGTTAATTCTATTTAAATTTCATTTATTGAAATTTTTATTAACCAATCGTATTTTTCAAGATATTTATAAAAAGGTATGTTAATCTATACATAATTCGCGTTTCTGCTTACTTAACTTGTAAGAAAAATTAAATTTATATAATATATTTGAGAAAATTTAATAAAATCACGTTGGTGCACAAAGTATACTCTTCTGACTATCCTCTTATGAAAAATTTCATAAAGCGCCCACTTAAACGTTTAATGTATGATGCTGCTTAAAAGTAACTATTTAAACAAGCACGAACATTTTAAAATTAAATTCAGATGAATCTATTCAAAGATAAGCATTCTTCTAAGAATTAATTAAAGTTTGTTGTATGAAAATCAGAATCTTTCGTCGCCAAGAGCAACATATTATGAAAGATACTAATGGAAATAATAAATACACTGCGATAATCGCAAGTGCTCATGAAGCTTTTAGTCTAAAACATATGATTAGTTGTGCGGTATAGAAGTTATTTGTTTCGTAGTTTGAAGTTCTTAGAAAATTTAATATTAATTAAAACGTTTTATTTTCAATTTCAACAAATGTAATCATGGTAACTATTTTCCAATTAAAATTTAAAGGTTGGAGTACAAAATAAACTTATACTTAAAAGGTGCTCTTTCATAAAAGTATTTTCATCAAATATTTTGTGTTTATGTAATATATTTGCACAATAATTTAGAATAACGTCAAACTAAAGTTTCCAACGTAGACATACTTAATTAAAACCGCAACTTACAATAGCGATTTTATATAACAAAAAATTTACATTGTATCTTAGAAGTCGTTTTAAAATTTAGATTTTGACTTTGTAAAATAAAACAAATTCCAAAAATACTTTGTTTAAATGTTTTTATGCATTTTAAATATAATTGGTTTTAAAACCCTTGTTGTCAAAATATTGGGCAACATATTTATAAATCATTTTAATTAAATCTTCATTGATATTAAAAGAGAATTAGTAACTTAATCATGATCTAGCACTTAACCAAATTATCCATTGTGTACTGGGGTCTAACTGTTTGGTTATTATTTATTTCTGCATATGATACATTATTATCATATGTTGGTTTATTTTCTACTCAAATGGTAAATCAGGTTTCATTATTCTTTTTCAATATTGAATTGTGATGTAAGTGTAATGTATAGTGCCCCATAACTATAGTGTAGTGACAAAATCGTGTACAATTGTGAATTGGTTTGTCTTGGCAGAACAAAAAGTTTTGGGCGACATTTAATGGACCGCTTCAACCGCCAATTACAATGAAAGTAGGATATCTAAATAACAAACAAAATAATGGAAAAAAAGATAATCAGGACAGAAAATACAAAATACTGTTTAACTTCATAAGTCCATTAAATTAATAAGTCATAGTACATCCGTTAAATCATGAATGCCTACAAATCCTACTTTCAACTTTGTTAATGGACAATTCTCCACAATATGTGCAACAGTCTCTGTTTCGTTTTCGCAGTCATAACTTGGATTAGAAACCAAATTTTTCTTTTTTGGGCTAAACTAAGAATTTCAATTCTTGAATTATCAATAAGATGTTTATTAAAAGATCATAATTTTTCCATTCTTCAACTTTAGAAAAAGCAGTACTTAGGTAGTCTTGCAACCATATAGAACTTCAAGTCTTTCGGTTTAAGAGTTCTCAGTATAATTCCAAATTGGTAAGTTTTAAGTTGACATTTATCCCTTTTTGTTTTAACGAAGTTTTTTTCAAATGTTTGATTAAGAGATATTAAAAAGAATAGGAAACCAATCGAAATGAGTAGATTTAATAATTCCACTAATTATACGCATGCTAGAATTTAATTGTGCATCTATTTTTTTTGTATAGTAACTATTGATCCACATAGAAGCATAATATTCTCCTGAAAAATAAAGTAATGCCAATGCAGCTATATAAAGAGTTTTTGCATCTGATCCCTAACTTGTTCCAGTTATTTTTGTTTTAATTTTTTGTTTGGTATTTTCTAAATGTTTTTTGTAAATTAAAAACGCCGGAACAATTTCTCTGTAAAGGAGAGGCACCAAAAAACCATTAAGTCGTTTTTTTCTTGTTTTAGAAGCCTTCTACTACATTCTTTGTCCCATCCTCACGACCCACTCTACAGCATCAGAGCTGCGGGTAGGTTTCTAACGAGTTTATCAATATAACATTTTTTTGAAGTTTGAAATTGTAGCATAAGGTTAGTCAATCTAGTAATCATTATAGAAACTGCAAATTTGTGAAATTACACTTGCCCCTCAGGTTTAGCATAGTAGCCCAAGCTTAGTGAATTTGGTAACCTTTAAACAAACTACAAGCTTTAGCAATCGTTCTTGATACCCAAGACACCACGCAAAGTTTGACTTTTGTTAGAGGTTAGCATGTTAAGGCAAGCTTAGTGAATCTAGTAATCCTTAAACAAGTTGTAAGCATTAAAACTAGATTTAATTCAAAAAGTCCATTATACGAAAAGCAAGATAATCGTTGCGTTTTAAGGCTTTTAATCACTGCAAAAATATTTTGAGAATATCTGTTTTTTGTTAGTTTTAAAAATCTTTTATTGGTTTAATTTTTTTAGTCATATTTATTTTAAAGGAGGGTTTTCCGGCAAAGTAGAGAAGAGTCCAATTTAAAAAAAGGGGGAAAAGAATTAAATGAAAAGTTATAACATAAACAACGTAGGATATAAAATATATAGGGACATGATAAGATGAAGATTGGAAAAAGAGATGAAGAAAGAAATGTGTTAATCAATTGTCAGGCGGGTTTTAGAAGAAGAACGACAGTGATGGCTGACATATATATTTTAAATAGCAAACAGTTAATAAATAAATACTGTAGGTAAGTGTGGGAAAGTGTATGGGATGTTCTTGTATATAAAGTCAGCATTTGATAATGCGGACAAGGAAGTACTGTGTGACAGTATGAAGAAAAATGATATAAATGAGGATTTGGATGCCATTAAAAAGATATACCAGGATACAAGGTGCAGGAAAAAAGTAAAAGGAGGGTAGGAAAAACCGTTTTGGACTAGAAAGGGTTTAAGACAAGAAAGTCCTTTGAGTTCGACCCTGTTCGCACTACATATTGAGAATTTGGTGGAGGAATTAAAAAAAAAGCAAAGAGGTCGGACAATATTGTAATGCTAGCAAAGGATGAAAAAGAGATAAAAGGTATGATGAGGACATTATACCTATTTCGGAAAGGTGAAAAGAAGTTAAAAGTGTGGACAAAAAGAGAATTATTAAAGAAGGGGCACATAATACATGGGTAGGTGTGGGGATTGGGAAAAAGGATATTTGTAGGAGACATTAAAAGGGAAAGTGGATATTTCAAGAACTGGCGAAAAGTGTAATGATGTATTCAGTGAAGGTATGGAAGGAGTGGGAGATTTTGGAGAGTGTGCAGGAAAAGTAGTGGAAATGGGTGATAGGCTAGATAAAGAGACACCGGGGTACATAGTAGAGGAAAAAATAAAACTGTAAAAGATAAGAATAGAAACAGAGAAGAGAGCGATGAGATATGAGAAAGAGATAGAAAGTAGAAAAGCAAATAAAATTTTAAAGTGTTGGAAACAGGTAAGAGATATGAGGATATAATATTGGCAGGAAAAAAATGAGAGAGAGGCGGTGAAATAATATAGAAGAGAAAAGAGGAGGATATACGATACGAAAATGTAGGAAACAAGAGAGAAGATAAACAGAAGTAGGTGTAACTAGAACTATAAAGACTTAATAAGAAATGAGAAGCTTGAACGTAAAATGGGCGATATAAGTTTAACGGAGACGAGAATTATTGCCAGGTTCAGAACGGGGAACGAGAAATATGAAAACCATGTCACGATTCATTGACATTTAGCACCGGTCATATATACTAAAGGTAATCGTTGTCTTTGTAGTCCTATAATGTGTTACAGCCGTTACATACCAATATATACGCTTGGATAAGGACAAACGGCAATACAATTTTTTGGTCAAGCTATTGGAGGAGGTTTGCAAATATTTACTACGTGTAAATCTTCTATTTCAGTAACAATCGATGCAATTTGTGATCGTCGTCGATAATTTGCAACTTATTTTGATTAAATAAAATATTCTATTGTGACTTTCGTTGTCAAATTACGTCTTAGTTTAATTTAACGTGCTCGCTTTTGCTTGAAAATTTTCGCTTTAGCTGGTATATTTAGGTGATTAATGCCGTTTGTTTTTCAATTTGTTTGGGAATATTAAGGAGAAATATTTGTTAATTCATTCCGTTGATTATTTTGTTTACACTTTATTTAAGACTCGAGATTTTTGCCTTTTTCGGAATAAGAATAGCTCAAATTAGGGCAATTCATTTACAATTTTTTACTTTAGCCGTACAATTCCCGTAGCGGTACGTTTATTTTGTATTAAAGAAGAACTGCTTGCAGCATTCATTCATTATTCGTCATTGTTGTCGTATGCATTTAAGTAAGTCGCTGACTCTAGTTCGCTTTTTAAGGTTATTGTACATTTTCATGCTGAATACTACGTAAATTTTGATAACTGAGATTTATGTCAGTGGCACAGCTTTGCTTTTAATAGCGATTTTGTTGGCATACATTTGGTTTATGCCTTTTTGTGACGATACAGCCAGTGTGGTAATTGGTAAATGTATTTGAGACGACACGCCTTTTTAGGCAAATTATAAAAAACATTCTTTTCACATTACACGACGATACATAACTTTGAGGTTCTATTTTTGAGTTTAGGCCTCATTCAGGACTACATTTACACCTTCTTCGTCGACTGAATTGTGGTGAAAGCCTCTAGGTTTTTTGTTTACTAGCAGCTCGCTTCTACAGTTATTTATATTTGACGATATTAAACTATTCGCATAATTAAATTTTATTACTTTGCAAATACAAATTAAATTTTGTACATTTAGTGAAATAAAACTTGTTTTTGTTTCATTGTTGAAACACTTTGCCTTTTAGTAAGCGAGATCAAATCTGATATGACTCGCTATGGTTGCGTTGGTTGCATTTTGTGTGTAACGTCCAAGACCAATTTTCTTAAATTTGTGCTGTAACGACCAACGACAATTGTTTATCAAACTTGTTCAATAAGTTGCGGTTAAGAAGTCATTAACTTTTGTATTACATCTAGGTTAGTTAAATTTTGTTAATTGGAAATTACATGATCAGTAAGATACCATTACAAAATTTCTGTGACAAATATCATTTTTCCTTGTTTAAATTCTAGGGTATTTTTATTATTATTACTGTGTTTCTAATGTGTGTTTCAATAAATTGTGATAATTTTTACATGGTTAAAAGAATTTTTAATTAATATTTATTTATGTATATTTTGCGCTTTGATAACATTTAAGATTTGGAATTGTAGGCTAGAAGTTCTTCAATAGGACATCTCCGTTTGGCGCGTACTGAGTTTTTAATGTATGACGACCCTATATTCTTTTAAAACACAATAGCAGATTCCACGCGCTTCCCCTTCTGAGCTACGTCAATTCCTCAGTTTACGTTGTAGTGGGTATGAATTCCCATATAAGAATGGGTTGTGAGTTACCGTGTGTGTTAAAGTTTGGCCTTTACTAAAAACGTGTTTATTAGGACCCTAAAGTAAATGTGAAATAAGGGCCTACGTATACTTTTTAAAAACTACCCTCAAATGTACAATTTTTTAGTTGTTTCAAATTTTATCTAAAACCGTTAATTTATAAAAAAAAAACACTGGACTTTAATTACTTAATTTATTGTGAAGAATTTTTAGTTTTAGTCATTATTTGTAATGCCTTTTTCAACTCAACGAAAAGGCAACACTGTTATCTAGTTCCAATATGTCTGAGTTCAGTTAGTTATTGCAAACCTTAGTTCGCGCTCAGGTTTATCCTTCGTAGTACAGCAATAATTTACATTTATTACAATAGTGTGTGGGTACGCTTTTTGTAAGGTAAGTGTATTTAAAACAATTGTAAATATGATAATTTATTGTATATAAACACATGAAAATGAAAACCAATATCCTGAAAAAACGTGTTTGCGATAAATCGATCGCATACTGATTTCTGTGTGAGCTTCCAAATAAAAACGATATCATTTGTTTCCTTTTATTTTTAAGAAATGTTTTTTAGTAGGCTTTGAACATACTTCTTTAATTTCTCTTCATTAAAATGTTAATGGGCATTGATTTGTCGAGAAAGCATTACGCTTATGCATTATCGGTTAATTGATTATGTTTTGTTTCTTTCAGAATGGAAGTCGAATACAGTATTTGTATAATATGTCAAAGCAAAACAAAAGAAGTCCTTAAATGTCCAGCTTCATTAATGATCAATATCAATATCAATAATCAATATCAATAATGATGTGTCAAGTGACAGATTGCTTGAGGAAATTCTTAGTATGGTTGAAGAAAATCTAATCTTCGGCAAAACTTATTTTCTATTAAATTCTATATATGACGACATGAAAGCAAAGGCGTTACAATACAACCAGTGGCGGCTCGTGGTCAATCATACTGAGAGGTTAAAAATTAATTTAAAAAATAGACATACTTAAAAAAATATAAATAACTCAAATGCACCGCAAAATTTTATACAATCTACAATTCTGTTCAAAACATAGCGATTTTTCGAAACATTCTCAGTAAAATCTCTAAGCGATTTTCTGTAAGCATTGTCAAGCTGTGTACGAATATCAACATTTCCTACGGTTGCAAAATTTACCGAACATTTCATGTGTTCTGCAGACGAAGCATGTTTTTTTTATTTCCTCTTTTAAATGTTTTAAATCTCTTACACCGGATTTGCACTATAGCGAGTCTGACGAGTCTTTAGAAAATAATAAACAAACAAAACAGTAAAATACATTTGATACTTCACAACCACATATCCAGTTAGCTAAATCGTACATTACCTTGCGAAAGTTTTGATGAACATCTTTATTTTTGTTTTTGCTAGTTTGTCGTAAACTTAGTTCTGGCAAAGGACGACCATTTGCCTTGAACTCAACTAATTTTGTAAAATTAAGTTTGTTAGCATTTTTTAGTTGTTTAATTTTCTGCACTACCGACATTTTCTATTATAGCGCATCACACGCGAATCAAAAATAGTATTTTTACAAAACAACACAACAACAGTAAAACATATCAATATAAATTCTTAAATTGATTTAAAACACGCAAAAATTGAATCAAAAATCGACCGTAGTTGTACACCCTATACAAAGTCAACGTAAACTGCGGGACCCGGCTTATGACCCAAAGTTGATTATTGTTTTAGACGTTTGCGTTTATTCGGGCGCTGCACGTTTTTTGAGTTTTTCCGGGTAGATCTCATTCAATGAGGACAATTCGCACCGCCAGCGCAAGGTTGAAGATAATGAATTTCGAACGACGGCCGATAAATTTTAAGTTATTGTACTTGCGACTTAATTACCTATTTTAATAAAACACGTAATAATGAATATTTTTTTATATATTGTCAAAATTTTTGGGAGGTCATTGACAAAATGACCATATGGACAAGCCGCCACTGAATACAACATTTCTGCTGTCAACAGAACACGTTTAAAGATTGCAATATTAGACAAATTTAAATCTATATTGACTGAGGAAGTTGGTTATCGTAATGAAGTGATTCTAGTTTGCGCTAAAATCATGAAGGACGTTGTTCAATCTTCTTTACCCGAAATAAACACTAAAAAAGATTTTCGTCCACTCAGTAAAGCAGCTCTTATATGCCGGCGAGAAATAATGAAACAAAAAAATTTGAATATACCGTAGAAGGATTTCAAGAAAACTGCCAAGAAGGATCGGTGTCTGACAAACTGAAATTCCTGATAGGACTTATTTTGTATGGCCCTTCTTCAGAAAAAAACATTGAAAAAGAACAAAGTACACTTAGTCTTTGTCAGCTTATTCATTTTAATGTTGCGATTCCTAAAAGATCCGAACCGCCATTGCCTATTTACTTAGGGCTTCTTGTTCATTTTTTGTCTAGAAGTGCTAGGTTAATCAATGAATTACATTGACTTGGTTTATCTGTTTCATACAATAGGGTAAAATACATTGAGCGCATGATAGGTCAGTCAATTGTACAAGAGTACAACTCTAAAGATGTTGTTTGTCCCATACCAATGCGCAGTGGTTTATTTACAGTTGCCGCTGTAGACAATATTGATCACAATCCGTCTTCGACCTCATCTAAGGATTCATTTCATGGGTGTGCTGTATCGCTTTTCCAAGCAAGGGAACACATTGATCACGGAGTTGCAAGATTATTCACAGCATCCCGAAATCCACCAAAAAATTTCAAGCTTCCAGATTCTTTTACGTAATTGCCTACAGCAGCTAATATAAAACAAACAAATCTTGCATTTGGTGAGGTGTCATTAAACATTGACCAAAACTTATTACTTACAGAAATGAAAAAAAGAGGAGTTGTGGGCTTTCTTGGTTTCAAAACAAATCAATGAAGTAAACGATATCGAAACTGATTTTGTCTCCACCTGGTCGGGATACCATGCTCATCAATCTAAGGCAGTTACTTCACATATCAGTGGACTGTTTCCACTATTTAATGAATCCTCAACTGATCCAAGAATGATTTTACATGCAATGCATATTGTCAAAACATCTGTAGCTCATATTAATCTCCAACAAATACCCATAATTACAGATGATCAACCAATATATGCCATTATGAAAAAACTTCAATAGAACCACTTCTTTGTTTTTAATATGGTAGTTATGTTGGGTGGTTTTCACACAGAGAAACATTTCACTAAAGCCATTGGGGACGTATTAAGAGGTTCAAGATGGGATGAAGCTTTAGCAGAAGCTGGAATTGCCAATTTGGGAATCTCTGATGGAATTCTTAACGCAGTTCATGTCTCAAAAGCAAGGTAGGACATTAATATATACGTGTTTTAGATAATTACAATATAAAAATATTGAGTTATGAGTTTAAAATATGTGTTTTTTTTATTTATTGCAGATATGCTCATCAAAATTTTTTTTCGCTTTAGATCATTATCATTATTGAAGATGGGTACTTGTGTACGTCGAAGATATAAAAACATTACCACAATCAATCCTGAACGAGTTCTTGAAGGGAAGATTTGTAGTCAATAAATCACATAAACGATTTTCTTCTATAGCTATTGATCAAGCTCACGAACAAATGAATAAGATTTTAAAAGGTAGTGGAGGTATAATTGGACTTACCCAAGATGATGAGTCATTAATAAATTGGTCGATTTATAACCCAGAATTAAGCGGACAAATTGAGGCTTTTCAGAATATCACAAATTTAGTTCCACCTTATGATTTAGATTTTTTTCACCATGATGAAGGCAAGAAAGAGCAATCTGATTTCCTTAATGATGTTAACTCTTTACTAAATATTATTAAAATGAAAACCAATCCATTTATTGAAGTTGCGGATGATCTGGTTAACTTAAATGGAGAAATTTCTGAAGATAAACATTCAATACATAACATTGAGGCTGTTGGACGTAAACAATATGATGAATATATACAACAAGATCTTCTAGATAAAACAAAAGCTTTTGGTGAACCAATTCGTAAAAATCACTTCCGTTAATTTAAAGAGCCAAAGAAGAAACGTATATTTCAGCGAAATATAACATGTATGAAAAGTAACATGTCCGTACTTGCTAACTTGTATATATCTGTACAGTCGCAAAATGGAAATATCGACGAGTTTTTCGCTCATGAAGTTCAGGAATTTCCGCCTGATTTGAGAGAGGGTGTCGACTAAATGTTTCATTCACAAAAATCGGATATTTTACGGTATTTATTGAGTAAAACAAAAAACTCAGATGTTGACGAACCAGCCCCTCACTTTTTGATGCTGTGGTAATTAATGGTGGTGGTCTAATACACGTTTTACGTCCAACATCTCAAACGATCACTCTCAATGATTTTGTTAATGATTGCTTTTTGACCTACTTGTATTCAGAATTTAAAAACACCTCTCAATTGCACATAGCATGGGACAGCTATTGGGAAATATCTATCAAATCAGACACAAGAGAAAATCGGGGTACTAGTGCAAGAATCAAAATTACACTTAACACAAAAATACCCAAGAAATAGTCAATATTCCTTTGTAACTCGCAAAATAAAAGTGAGCTATTTCCATATCTAACAACTGTTGCTTGTTCGAAGCTGAAACTAACACCACAGTGCAATTTTTACATAACATGTAAAAATACTGTACAACACCTTGGTCCGGGAACAGAAATGTATGAAAGTTGTGATCATAAAGAAGCAGACACAAAAATTATTCTTCACATTATTCATGCCCTAAAGACGGGATCAAAAACAGTTTTAGTCAAAAATGTAGATTCCGATATTATTGTTCTGTTGATCTATCATTTTGAATATTTTCAACAAATTAATAATGACTCTTCAATTTACATATGTTTTGGAAACGGCATTAAATATTGAAAACATTTAAAATTTTTTGGGACCACAACTTAGCCGTGTTTTGCCTTTGTTTACAAGCATAACAGGATGGGATTCTACATCTTCAATAAGAGGAAGATAAAAAAAAAAACGCATTCCAAGCATTACAAAGAGTAGGAAATTCCGTTATATCTTCAATTTGTGAAGTCTTAGAGAAACCATTCACAACCCTTGAATTAACCTCTCCACTATTTAACAAGTTAGAAACTTTTTTTTGTTAGAATTTACGGCGGCAAAACGAATAGTTTGAATCAGGTGAGAAAGAAGATATTTTGTTGCCGCAATATCAACCCGGAAACAATTCCACCCACGCAAGACGCCTTTTTACTTCACTGTAAGAGAGCTCTGTATCAAGCAAGCATATGGGTTTCTGCTAACAAACCATTGATTGACGCTCCAGATTCATGTGATTTTGGGTGGCTAAAATCTTCCGATGGAAAACTTATCCCAAAATGGATATCAATTCCTCAGGCTAGTAAGGCTTGTGAGGAATTAGTCAAATGTAACTGCAAGAAGGGTTGTCTGAAGGTATGCAGTTGTAAAAAAAAAGAAACTTTCTTGTACTTTACTATGCAAATGTGTATGTTTAAAACTTATTTAAGGCATCAGTAATATTTTCAAAATACATAACTTTATTTTTATTTAAGTTATTTGAATAAAAATTGTATTTAAGTATCAATTTATTACTTCACATATTTTACTATACGGAGTTTTGTAAAAATGAAATAAATTTGGAAACAAACTATAAAAATACAGAAACAAATTTTCTTTGATAGTATAACGGTTTTTTGTTTTACGAAAAAGAAAGTAGCACAGGAATGGAAATAAATCAAGAAGCATTAAAAGCTACATACGTTGATAAACCAACTGCAACTGATTCACTAAACACTTGTGTGACATATTTCACCTTCATTTTCTGAAAATTATTCGGAGTGATATGTAAATTAGTTGATTTAGGAGCCAATCGCAGCGGTTTAGATTTGTCTGACATGTAGAAATTTTAATGTCTTTCCAAGATGCTTTTTGTTATTAAAGATTATATCGCATTTAATCAAGTTATTTTGCACCGATTTCAATAAATAGGAGACATCGTAGAAATAATAAATTTTCTTATCGTTTACGAGAAGGTTTGGTTTTTCAGGTGATACATATAAGAAAAATGGGAATTCTCCTGATAATTTGATGATTGTAGATCGCAATCCTTCTATAGGAGACAGGAAAATAAAACTCTTTCAACTTCTAGTTACTTCGCGACGTTTCGGAAACGTTCCATTTATTAACTTAAACAGTGGTGTTTCCTTCTTCAGGCGCTAATGGAATACAAAATACAGTGAGTTGAATTATATCACAAGAATATTATACTATTTTATAATAACAAATTCCTTATAGGTAATACACAAGTTAAAAGGTTACTTACGTTGATAACATTCCAGTGAAAGTGGTCGAAAAATAAAATGATGACAAATTGTCATTAATCGTCATTACTTAAAATCTATATAAATAAATAAATATGAGGACAAACGAATGTAGAATAATTACACCACAAATAAATTGAACAAAACAAATCATTAACAAAGATCTTGTATAATTGACGGCACATTTGTAAATGCTTAAAATTTTACATAGAACTAAGATAATTTTTTTTAATTGTACGTGTATGAAAATGATAATAGAAAACCTTGTATACAATTCGCGGCAACATTTCAAAATTTGAAAAATCTTAGAATTCCTATAAGTTATGCAACCAAAGATACATTAAACTAAATAATTATGAACAAAACGCGTAATAATAACTATTCAGACTTAATTTTACTGATGATATTATTGTAACAAATATTTAAGTTGTTCGTATCTGTTTTGAAATTGATATTTTGTTATGGACATTAATGTAAATCATTTCTGAAATCATTCTTTTATAATAATTAGTTTCCACATCTAAGATTGTAGGTTCTTCAAAATTAAAATTGTGACCAGTTTGCTTATGATGTACAGCAAGTGCAGTACTTTCTGTATTCTTATTTTTGGAACAATCATATTTGTGGTTTCTAATTCTATTTTTTACTTTTTGTTTTGTTTGACCCACATATACCCCATTGCATCCCTGGCAATCTATCTTATACACTACGTTAGATTTTTCTAATAAGGGTGTTTTATCTTTCAATTTTGAATAACATGTGTTATATATAGTATTATTGTTATATAGAATGATTTTTATTTTATCTTTTTTAGAATATTAATTAGTTTTATTACTTAGTTTAGGGATGTTGATTAGTTTTCTGTATTGGAAATCTATATTGGTGATGGTAGTGTTAACAATATTGGTGGTGGGATTCGTTGTAGTACTGGTGGAGTTATAGTATATAAGTTTTTTAGTGAGTTTTTTGGGGTAATTATTTTTAATAAGGGTGGTCATTAGTAGTTGTAAGTTTTTTTCCCGTAGTTCTTCACTGCATAATGTAATTAATTTGTTTTTTATAGAGTTAATAATGTTTAGTTTTTGATGGAAAGGGTGTTTCGAAAAGTAATTGATAATTCTATTGGACGCTGTAGGTTTTGTGTAGTGGTCGATTAGTAATGTCTTGGTGTTAGTATTTCTGATTAATTCTAGGTCTAAAAATGGCAATTTTTTATCAATTTCAAGCTCAAAAGTGAATTTTATATGTTGGTCATAATTATTCAAAATTCTTAACGTGTCATTAATACTGTCTTGCGGTATACAGGCTATGATATCATCTACATACACATACAACATTATAGGAGTATAATTTAACAATTTGGTAGACTCCGTCAATATATCGTGCATGATTAGAGTGGCCATGGCTGGAGAAACTGGCGAACCCATTGCGGTACCAAATATTTGTGAATAGAAATTATCATTATATTGGAAAAAACTTGAATCAAAGATGAAGTTGATAATAAACAAAAATTCATGAATGTCTAGAGTAGTGTAATCTTTTAGTTTTTCCCAATATTTTTTGATAGTCGTAATAGTTAACTCTTTAGTTATGTTGGTGAACAATGAGGTAACATCAAACGAGACAAGTACAAAATTGTCAGGAATCTGGTTTTGATTAACTATTTTAATATGTTCGACTAGTTCATAAGAGTTTTTTATATTATAATTAAAAATAGGCGACAGATTTGACATAATATTCGCAATGAATTTTGATAAATTGTATGTGGGACTTCAATACATGATACAATAGGTCTCATAGGATTGTTGTTTTTATGAATTTTAATCAACCCATAAAACTTTGGGAAACACTAGTGTATGTGATGAGTTTTTGTACAAATTCAGATCTATGTGACCTTTATTATATAAGTTTTTAATAATGGAGTTATTTTTATTTTGAAAAGAATTAGTAGGGTCGAAATTAATTTTTTTATAAATTTCTTCATTTTCCAGCAATTTTGTAATTTTCGTTTGATATTCCTCTATATTTAATAAAACAGTAGCATTCCCTTTGTCGGATCTGCAGATGATAGTGTCATTATGTTCTTTTTTAAATTTTAACGTATTAGAAATTAATTTTTTAATGAAAAAATCTTGTCTATTGTATTCAACAGATGTCTTATTTAAATGATTAGTAATGCAGTTAACTACTTTACCTCTCAAACTATCTTTATTTAATTCGTCGTGTAATGACAGAATATCTTCTACGTCCTTTACAACGTTCACAATAGGAATTTTATTATGTGATACATATATTCTTTTAATTAGGCTTAGAAAATTTTACTACTGCCCTAACATTCGCACCGCATTGTAATTGTAGCTTTTCTATGCAGTCTAATACTATCGACTTCAATTTGTCACCTTTACATATCGTATTTGTAAAGATGTAGCACAAGGGTTGTTTAACTTTTATATATAACTCTAACCATGATCACGTAGCAGTTTGAGCTGGCAAAAAATTTAAAACCTACTTTAAAATTAACATTTTGGGGCTCGTAAAATATAATTTTAGTGAAAATTGTTTGTATTCCTCTATTTATCTCCTGCTTCTTAGTGGTTTATTTTTAAGTCCACTTCGACTGTCACAATTTGTGCTCTGCTTTCGGGAAGTAATCGTTGGGAGATCTTAACTTCAATTGAAGTGCTTTCTTTTCACGTTGCAATTTTAGAATGTTCCTCCGTAATTTTCTTTACCTAAGAGTATTTGAGCTGCAAGCTTGAGTAGTTTTGGTATAGCTAGAGATGTTAACGGGCATTTATTGCTTCGCCAATATACTTTGCATCATTTGAATATTGAGTTTCAGAAATTGACACTTGTAATTCATTTAGAAATGGCAAGTGTTTGCCACATACTTGTTAAGTTTTTAGAGTCGACATTTTTATGCAACAGATCGGACCTTCCAGATTCTGTTAACCATTCAAAATACCTACAACCAAATGTTTGTAATTTACTTAAAATTCTTGATGTAACTTAACTCGCCTGGTTAAATCTCCTTTGGGAAACCTGAAAAAACTGATTCTACCATCATATTTAATAAATAAATAAATTCAGGTTATGTATTTGCGGTTATGGGATGGGGGCGCGAATTTTAAACTAATGGCATTTTTTTATTCAAATAATTTTATCGTGTTAGGTAATTTTAAGCAGCAAATAAGTTAAAGATAATCACCTGGATATACAAAATTATGTTTCACTCGTTTTTGTTAAACAACTATTCTTAGATTCTTAAAAATTTGAAATTGTCCATTATTAACCTAGGTCAACAATAGAAAAAATTATTAACCACTAATAGAGAAATTCAACTTCTCAGTTGGCTAGGAGACGCATTAATTGTCCACTTCACAGTTAATAGTAAAAAAACATTATTTTGTCATTAATATTCTCAATAGTGACCAAAACCTGATATTCTTTTCAACAAACCTTCCTTGATCTCTTTTTTTATTATTTATTTATTGATTATGGACAATATATATAACAATCGGTAGGAAATTTTATCATCTTTTTATTAGTTGTCCATTGTTTTTTTCTAAAAATTTCGATTTTCGATAAAATTGAAAAAAACTAAAAAAAATACTTTTGGGGTTGTTTTGGGGTATATTTTTAAAAGCAATTTTTAGGCCCTTATCCTACATTTACTTTTACTCCTCTTATAAACATTTTTTTAATAAAGGCCAAACTTTAACACCCACTGTACCATTCATACCCACTATTGCGTTTTATTTATTAGCGACCTTGTGCAATTAACAAGTTATTTTTACGTTTTCATTTTTTAATCGTATAAAGATTGTAAGTTACATTGCTTAGTGTGTCTTTTTTAATACTCATAAGCCCGAATTAAGGGAAAAAATTTTTTATTCTACATTTTTTTATTTACTGTAAGAAATTTAACTTAATAAAAAAATGTTCAGTAAATACTATTTCATCAATCAATTTAAACAAAAAATACTACGTATTATTCCCACAAGACAAAACCCACACATTAATCTACTTATATTCAATGTATCCTGTGAGATTCGACTTAAAATTCTTGAAACTTTCATTTTTTTAGAATGACACAAAATCAATCAACTTAAGTTATTTTTTGATACTTGATTAAATTAGATAATGCCTTTTGCAGTTACCATCTTTGATAAATGAGGTACTTAGTTCTATGAAAGTTACGCTTCAATATTCTTTCTTAATTTACAATTGTAAAACTTTAAGATAAAGTACATTATAAGTTAATTTTTATTTCAAAACTGCTTATAGCACTTAACAACAATTTTTTTCAAGAACGGATGCAAACAAAATTTAAGCAAAAGTAAAACAATTATCGAGTAAACTTTATCAATTTATTTTTTAAGCTTTTTCTTTACAAATTAATTTTGCTAAATTTTTGGGAGTACGTACATTTAAGACAAATCTTAATTTTTAGATAAAACGATTAATTTATGACTAATAACATCCATAAAAATTTATTAAAAACAAATTTTAGAACAAACTTTACAACAAAATAAATACTGTCATATTAACGCAATTGAGTTATTAAGTACTAGACCTCTTGTTCTTAACGATTTTCATTAAAATGTTAGTAAGGTGTAATAAATGTAAAAAGTTTTGTAATAAAAACTTGTAAAATATGACAAATTTGCTTTAAGTTATACAAAAAGTAATCGTTACTTAAATTTATACAGGGTGTCCCAAACAAAGTGGCCTATTAGACGTTTATGGAGAACTAATCGTATTTAAACTTTGAAACTTTGTGATAATATATTATTCATACTGATCATTAATTGTAAAATAGTTTCGCTTATATTGCACTTCCGGTTGTGCCGGAAGTCGACATCAACTTCTTTATGTTAAATGGATTGATATGTTTTTTTATGATATTTTTGTATTTAGCTCTTAATTTAAAACAACTTTTATTAAGATTTGAAATATCTACTTCGCATAGTTTTTGAAATATCGTTAAATTTTTAAAAATATTGGTTTGTAGGATATTTTTTAAAAATTCATATTTTTGAACTTGTTAAGATAAAAAATTATATTTGGTTTCCTAAAAAAGAAGCTTAGTTTTATTCATTACTGTGATCAAAATATGTTCAGTGTATTCTGGACGCCCACCATTGATTCTCACAGTAAGCGAACTTCAAATAGCAACAAGTCGATTTTTTAAATGGAACATACTAAATATTATTTAATAGGTTGATTCAGAAATTTTTTGTGATTGATTGATATAAGAATTACCTGTACTCATTGCATACGGTTTAGAAGTGATTATGTATTTTTATAAAAATTATTTTTAATGTGGTGATATCTAGCTAACTATGGAAAATATGTAAGTACAGACAGAAATTAAATTACCAAATTAAATATAAATTTTATAAAAATAAGTAATATCTTGTAAACCGTATGATATAAGTACAGGTAATGCTTATATCAATCGATTACAAAAAAATTTTTGAATCAATCTGTTAATAGTATATTATTAAATTAGTTGTATAAGCCGTCTATTGTTCAACGAGAGGAATTATCCTCTCGTTGAACAATAGACCCCTTATATAACGAATTTAATACAATATTTTTTCCAATTGCTTTATTATTCTAGTAAATGCAAAAAATTTCTTTGCTGAATATAGTAACTTATATAGAGTGCGCTGCTAAAATATTATTTAACGCTTTTGAGTGTAATAAAAAATTGAAAAATGATATTTAGTACGTTCCATTTAAAAAAATTGACTTGTTGCTATTTGAAGTTGGCTTACTTTGAGAATCAATGGTGGACATCTTGAATACACTAAATATATTTTGATTACAGTGATGAATAAAACTAAGCATCTGTTATAAGGAAACCAAATATAATTTTTTTATCTTGATAAACTTCAAAAATATGAATTTTTAAAAAATATCTTACAAACCAATATTTTAAAAAAAATTTAACGATGTTTTAAAAACTATGCGAAGTAGATATTGCAAACCTTAATAAAAGTTGTTTTAAATTATGAGCTAAATACAAAAATATCATAAAAAACGTATTATTCTATTTGACATAAAAAGTTGATGTTGACTTCCGGCACAACCGGAAGTGCAATATAAGCGAAATATTTTAAAATTAAAGATCAATATGAATAGTATATTATCACAAAGTTTCAAAATTTAAATACGATTAGTTCTCCATAAACGTCTAATAGGCGACTTTGTTTGTGACACCCTGTATATTGAGATAATTTTTGAGAATATTAGGGCAGCAGACAACTTTTTTTTAAATAATAAAGTAATTTTTATGTTACATACATAATTTACGACAAATGCGAATTATTAGTAAAGTTTTCAAAAAATGTTGTGATTTTTCGGAAAACTTTGCTATTCTTATGCTTGATTGCAACAACTTAATACATAACTTAACTGCAACAATTGTTTTGCGATTTTCCGTACGCGTTGTTTTATTACGAACATTATGGAGTACTAAACGCAACAGTGGAGAAACATTAATGAATAGCAAATTGTAGATCTTTAGTCAAAGCTCTAGAGTATTTCGTAATAATGAACCTTTTAAAGCTTGAATGATTCAGTAGAGGTAGATTTAATTTTGTTCCATATTAAGAACTAAATACGGAAATTTCATTTTCAAGCATAAGAGGCAGTAAATTGTAAAATCAATTTTTGTATCTATGAAATTTTTATTAAATAAAATATGTTTTATTAGTACTCGAAATTAAAAATTGCTTATCTGATAAATTGAATTGAAAATGTATAATTTCAAGTGCAACAAAAGAAAAGTCAAAAGGAAGAGCTAGTGGTGGAATTTTTGTTTATGTTTCGAAGGATTTACAATGGACAGTGATTGATGTATCAAATCTGTGGGTGTTTATAAAAATAATAGGTAACAATGACAGTGTGACTTTGGAATGCGTGTATTGGAACCTAGTTTAGACATAGATGTGTGTAATGATTTGTTAGAAGATCTACTTATTCATCTGAATCAAAAAGGTTAGACGAAAATATACAGGGTATCCCAAAGAAAACTTGACCTCCCCTATAACGGGAAAACTAAAAAATATTTCAAAATTCGCCGAGACTCGATATGTTCATCCCCCTAATACCTAGTAATCCCAACTTTAAAATTTCAAACGAGACTACCCCACTTGTGGCATATGATTTTAAAGCCCTTTTCATTGCAAAGACAATGACACTTCGTTTTTAAAAATCGGTTGAGCTTTGACTGAATTATTGGTACAAACGAATAGTTTACAAACCAACTTACGCGTAGTAATTTCTACGGGAATACTCGCCACTCATAAGTTTTTTATCGACTACACACGACCACATTTACCTATTTTTGTTGATGTGTCTATCAGTTCACAATAAAAATCAGAAAGAGGACAAAAAGCTGAAGCAAATAATAAGTCAGATACTATTGTTTTTTTGTTTATAATAAGTCTATAGAAAATCAGATCTTCTCTGAATAACAAAACACTGTCACAAAAAAGTCGCCGTTTTTTGCTTGTGACCAAAAAATCGTGAATTTCAGCTTGATCGTGAAAGTTTTAACGTGTTTTAAAAATGGTTTATTTAGTCGCGGAAAGAGTAGAAATTGTTGCAATTTATTATCGAAATAATGATTGGGCTAAAGCTACATCACCAATTTTTAACGAAAATCGTCTTGAAAAAAATTTAAGCCCCCAGTACGTTAAACAACTGATTGACAAGTTCATTGCAACGGGTTCGCTTTTAAACAATAAACGTGAAGTAATTGGTCCAGTTCGAAATGAAGCACTTGAAGTGGCAGTTTTGGGTCATGTACAGATGAACAGTAAGCAATTGATTAGAACTGTATCTCAAGCTTCCGGCGTATCCCGTTCCAGTGTTCATCGAATTTTAAAAAAATACAAGTGTTATCCATTTAAGATGATGCTGGTTCAAGAGTTGCATGAAGATGACTTTGATCGCCGTAACGAATTTTGCGAATACTTTAGTGAACTTCTACAGAATCCAAATCTTCTCTACAATACATGTTTTTCCGACGAATGCACATTTATGTTGAATGGCGAAGTAAGTAGACACAATTGTCGTTATTGGAGTGATGTTAATCCTCATTTAATTAGGGAATTTCATACTCAGACTCCTCAAAAATTAAATGTTTGGGCTGGGATTTTGGGCGACCATATTGTTGGACCATTTTTCAATCAAGGTAATCTCAATGGAAACATTTATCTAAAATTATTAGAAAATACAATTGATACTAGGATAACAAAGATTAGAAAGTGACGACAATTTGCTAGAAAATGAAATAACCTTCCAACAAGATGGTGCGCCCCCGCATTATACTGTGGCTGTGCGACAATTTCTGAATAACCATTTCCCGGGACATTAGATTGGCAAAAGAGGTCCCGTCGAATGGCCACCAAGATCTCCCGATCTATCTCGTTAAGACTTTTTTTTGTGGGGCCATTTAAAATCACGAGTGTACGCCACGCAGCCTGAAACATTACAAGTGTTACGTCAGAGAATTGTAGAAGAATGCCAATTAATAACTGCGGATGTCTTCAATAATGTTCGAAAAGAATTTGAAAACAGACTGTATTATTGTTTGCAAGCTAACGGGGGTCATTTTGAGCAATTCATCGAATAAATCTGACTATTATTTGCTTCAGCTTTTTTCTTTCATTTCTGACTTTTTTTGTAAACTGATAGACATTTCAATTAAAATATGTAAGTAATGTGGTCGTGTGTAGCCGATAAAAAATTGGTTAGTGGCGAGTATTTGGGTTTGTCAACTTTTGGTTTGTACCAATAATTTAGTCAAATCTCAACCGATTTATAAAATCGAAGTGTCATTGTAATTGCAATGAAAATGGTTTTAAAATGATGTGCCACAAATGGGGTAGTCTCATTTAAAATTTTAAAGTTGGGGTGGCTAGACATTAGTGAGATGAACATATCGAGTTGGCTTGACTGTTCAAAAGGCTCCCCTCAATAACAAAAATCGACGTGTCTCGGCGAATTTTGAAATACTTTATAGTTTTCACATTATAGAGGGGTCAAGTTTTCATTGGGATACCCTGTAATTATAGGAGGCGACTGGAATTGTCGAATCGGTTTATTAAATCAAGTTAATGACGACGTACTTCTTGGAACTCACTTAAATGCAACTAGAAATAGTATCGACGAGAAAGTCAACACTAGAGGGAAAAGGTTGGTTAACACAATGGAAAATCATGGATTTCTAGTGCTTAATGGCCGCAGTATTAGTGATAACCCTGCACAAGTGACGTGCATAACAAGTAATGGAAAAAGTGTTATTGATTTAGTATGGGTAAGTGAAAATATAGCATGTCAAGTAAAAGATTTTGTAATACATCATCTAGTAACCAGTTCCAGTCACATGTTCTGTTTATTATCAATGAATTTTATTAGAAGTAAGAGTACAGAAAAAGCAAGTCAACCACAATTTACTACTAAAACGTATTACGTTTGGAATGACAATACGGCTCATAGATACTCTCAATTATTAAATGAATCACAGTTGATCTATTCCAATAGTGACGATACAAACGAACTAGAGCAAAACTTAGAGTGCACTATACGTCAAGCTGCTATAAAATCAGGAGTCTTACGAAATGTCAACATCAACTTAACTAATAATAAATACTCAAACACGCCTTGGTTCGACAGAGAATGTAAAATAGCTAAAAACTACATTAAATACGCCTACAAAAGATGTAAAATGTATAATTATTCTCATTATGATACGAACGAATACATATTAAAAAGGAAAAGCTACACCAAACTTTTACGAGAGAAGAAGAAGGCTTACTTACTACATTAATATTTTAAATAAATTAGCAAATATACGGGATAATAGTAAATTCTGAAAACAGATTAGAGCAGTAAAACCAAAAACTAATAACAATTTAAATATAAATCTAGAAAAAATAATTGAATATGTTACGCCACAAATCTGACTTAACAAATTTGCAACGAACGAAGGTGCCAGCCAGCTAAGCGGAAGGGGTGAATTAGGATTGTCTCTCACTTACCTTTAATTGAAGAATAAAAGGTCTTTAACATGTTTTACAGTCGGTATTGGTTAGGCGCCACCCAATTCTTTTAATTAACTGAGTCAAATGTTCACTAAAGAAATGGGAAAAATGTAAACACCCGATGCAATAAAAGAGAAATATTATAGTAACCGTTCTCTATTAGATCTTAATAAAATATTACACGGATGTCTCCCGGGGTCCTAAATCTAAAGGCATTATGACGCCTATCCAAAATAAAAAAAAAGACAAACATGCAACGCTTCGCATTTCCAGTACCAAGGTTAGACGAGAGGTTAGTCACCACGTCTTAAATTTATTACAAGTTAGCCTCTTCAGTAGAGCCGCTTACAATTTATTACAAACGCACTTACAAAAAACAAAAAACTAACTTTAAACGTTCGTCACAAAAGCACGAATACTTACATTGACAAGCTTCTTTCTTCTAAACCGTAACCAGCGTAATTATTCTTCCATTACGGGAGTAATCCACAGGAACCATACAATTTGTCCACAACTGCATACTTTTCTTTAAATACGGGAGTAATCCACAGGAACCATATAATTGTTAATCCGAAGATTTGGAAACCAATGCAAATACTAATGCATCCTTAAGATTTTCGCGTGCTGAGAGATAGTTTGTAATCCGCATTGCGGTTATTTTGATTGTTTTCACCAAATCGAACGGAATTCTCTTAATAGCGGCGAAATTAAAGTTTCATATATTTTTCGTTCACTAAACTTTTATTTTAAGTTTACGCACATGATTTACGACACTTGAGTTCTGACGCGATTGTTAAAATTTAACAACATTAATCCGCTATGTCGTTGCGTAACTAATTAACAACCAAACATCTTATTGGTTTGGAGTCTACTTAAGAACTAACTAAAAAAACTAACCTCGGGTAAGAAAACGTCACTCCACTTATCGGTTCTTTTCACACACCGAACGTACACTTTTCTTAGAATTAACAAACGAAACCGCTTACCTAGAATTCTAGACCGTGGCGCAAAGCCGTGTGTTATTTCTCGTTTAAACAAACATATCGTTCATTTAGCTGATAACGCCGGCCTCACCGACCGTAATTTGTAGAAGAAAACAAAGGAAACCATTGATCCAGCACACTAAACGCAAACTGCGAAGTAGAATTCAAAGAAATCGACTGGTGAGAACTATGAAATCGGCATTTTCCACAACAACCTAATTGCTCAAACGTGACGATAACATCTTTTATAACTCTGAATTAAGAAAAATATCAAATGACTAAAAACAATATTCCAATAATCTTGGCCCTGATCACACGTGCAATACAATGTAAATGAAATACGTTATGACTACAGTCTAATTCAAATCAAAAGAGCATAACCGGACCAAAATAATTTGCGCTTACAAAAAAAATATTTTTTCACCATAAAGAGGTGACAAATATTATCAACTTCTGTATCCAACAAGAAACAGCACGATCAGTACCACAAATTCAATAAATGCACAACATCTTACATTAGAATTACCAATTACCTTAAAAGAATATCAAAAGACAGTACTAACTACAAAAAATAATAAAGCTACAGGATTAGACAATATAACCAACGAATGCTACAAATACTTACCAGGACCTTGGGAACACTTTGTGCTAAACATGCTGAACAAAATACTATCAAGTAGAAAAATTCCTAACGCGTGGACTGAAGTGATGGTAAAATTTTTATTTAAAAGGTGATAAACAAAATCCTTCGTACTATCGGGGAATTTTATTAATAAACACAATAGCTAAAATATTAACAAAAATACTCAATCGAAAACTAACAACTTACTACGAAGAAATGAGCTTGATACCAGAAGAACAAAACGGGTTTAGAAAAAATAGAGGTACTACAGACAGCATATTCGTGTTATACACATTAATAAATACTTTCATTATGAAAAAGAAAAGTGCTCTTTACGCGATATTTGTTTACTTTAAAAGAGTATTCGACTCAGTGTGTCACACGAAACTGTGGTGTAAGTTAAATAGTTTAGGTATATATGGTAAAACTATAAAAAACATTTATAATAGTGCAACAATGATTCTGAAAGTAAATGGAGAAACATCTAATAAAATTCCAATATGTACAGGTGTAATGCAAGGAGATTGCATCAGCCCTTTGTTGTTTACGTTGTACATTAGTGACATCATTAAATTCTTTAAAGATCATCGAAGTAGATGAGTTAATCTGAATAGTAATACGGAAGTAGTTATGTTATTGTTTGTATCTAAATATTGTACAGCAAATTATCTATTCCTGAATACCACAAAAACTAACATTGTTCGATTCGCTAGAGGAAGACCGAAAATTGAATCTATCTCCTTTTGTGTTCGAAAATAAAATAATAAGTGTAGTAAAAACTTATAAATATCTAGGTGTGACGTTTTCTAATTCGGGAAAATTTAGAATAGCTTCAGAAGAATCAGTGAGAAAAGCAAAGTTATCTTATATAAAGGTAATCCAAATATTAAAAAAATCAAAAACGGATAATTTGGAAACACGCCCGGAAAACAGCAAGTATTCGAGTCCAAACAATTTCGATAATGTTAAAATCTGGGCTTTTTGCTGGCCAGGGTAACAACTCCAAGTTATTTTCTCGTATCTAATTGCGCACAACCCGCGAAGTATGAATAGGGGCGTTGTCCTTTAACAACAAAAATACATTATGAAAATGTTAATTCAACAGATCCCGAACTATTTTTTGGAGAAAGTATAGTGAAATAAGAATACTTGTTGAAAAATATAATCTTCGTCTGGATAAAACACTTCGACTGAAGGTTTCATAATAGTTTCCAAAATATCTAAATACGCAGCAGAATCAAGACGTCCATCGATAGCCCAACAAACTCCTGGACCTCGCGCGCTAACCCAACCCCACACATTCACACAAAAATAACCACTTCGTTTTTTAGGACATATGTGATTATTTTCGTAACGAGTTCCTTCCATTCTAAAAACTTTTAGTGGTCCATCGTTGCGGCTATTGAACGTTTTTTCGTCGCTAAAAATCACTCGATTCCAAAATTCCAAAGGTTCGTTCCCATATCGCCTTGCAAATTCCAGACGACGTCTCATATTTTCGTCACTGAGAACTTTTTTCGCAGCAGCATTATACTTCTTTATTCCCATCTCCTTTAATCTATTTTGTGCAGTTATACGGCATCCGGGAAAATGTGTATCTGCTATAGCCCTGAGTATGTAGCAAATGGTTGTTCTGTTACGTAATTAAACAACTCGAGATCTTGAGCACGTGTAGATACTTTAGGTCTACCACTTCCGATATATCAGCACCGAGATAAGGTGGCATTTTCACAACACTTGAAATTTTAAACTAAAATGGAATTTACATTTCTTACTTTATTTATTGGTTCACACTACCCCTTTTCAAACAGTAGGTAATTGTTTATTTATTACATACTTCTAATGACCAATGTAACAACCCTTAGAGCAATATGACTCAAAGGAAGTAAATTAAACAAGCAAGGATATTCTATTGTTATTGAAACTTATTCATAAAGTAAAAGCCATTTCCTTATAATGCTAATGGACAGGATTTTCTTTTAAGTATTAAGATTACAATAGAGGACTTATAAACTTTCGAAAATATCTAATTATAAATATTTACACTGCAATTGCGTTTTTCCTTAAAAATTTCTTAGCAATAACATATACGTTCTTGGTTTTAAGTTGTCATAAATTTGATATGATATAAATTTGTGTTTCTAATATTACATCACAAACTAATCTTTATTCGCCAAAAATTGTTGCTTAAGTTGTAAAGCTTCGTACACACCTGAACAACAAACCAAGCAACAAACATAACAACGAACCGAAAGTCAAACAGAACGACAAACGATCTTTTATGATTTCCACAATCCGAACAACAAACGGAACGTTTGTGCTGTTCCCATAATTATTTTCAGTAGTTTTCAGTTCATATATATTTATTATTGAGAAAAGAAAATTGCGGAAAACAAGAAGATAGTGCCAACCAAATTTTTACGCACAAAGAAGAGTAAAAATTATAATTTACTTTGCTTTTTTTATTTTGGAAATTTCCCGCCCAAATGATGCTAATAGGGACATCATTTTTTCTTGCATTCTTAAACACTGATTAATTTAAAACATTTTTCTTCTGTCAACTCCATAATATTACCTAAAACACAACAAACCCACAAAAGGGAGGACAAAAATAAATAATTTAATTCTCCCGCATAAGTTTGTTCGCCGTTTTGTTTAGATTCGTCCAAACCTGCAAACGCATTCGCGCGCATTTTCTTTGATGTCGGAGAAAAAACCGACAAGTTGCGGGAACGCCGCAAACCGTTCGTGGAACAATCAGGACTTGCGAATCTGTTCTAAAATTCGTACGTAGCACCGTCCAAATTAATGTTCCGATTGCCGTTCGGTTCGTTGTTCTGTTTGTTCCTCGGTTTGTTGTTCAGGTGTGTACGAAGCTTTACAATAAGCATATTAATATGAACTATATCTTATGAAAGGAGAGTTATGTAACTATAATTAACGACTTAACGTTACGTTAGTAGATTCCATTTACTATTTACACATATTTTCTTGGAACATTCGATAATTAACTATCGGGATATGATGACCCTATACTTCGCAGGTTGTGCGCAACTGGATACAAGCAAATAACTTGGAGCTGTTACCCTGGCCAGCAAAAAGCCCAGATTTTAACATTATCAAAAATGTTTGGGCTCGAATACTTGCTGTTATCCGAAGACAACAAGGGCCAAATTTTATACCAGTAAACCGTAATGCACTAATTGCAGCCATTGATACCGCATGGGAAACGATTAATATTAATTATATTGATACCTTGATAGCGTCAATGAGCAGACGCCTCCAAGAATGTATCAATAATAATGGAGGTCACACCCATTATTGATTTCTTATATTTATTTATATAGTAATACCTTTATTTAAAAAAAACGTTTTCATTTAATTTTAAACTATAACTTGGTATCTTAATTATAATTATGTAATAAATTCTTGTCAAAAACTAAATATATACGTTGACAATAAGAATTGCCTTAGTTTTTATTTTCACTTTTTATATTAACTACAGAAAAAAATGAAACGTCATAAAATATACATTTTGTAAGGACTAAATATTATGAATAGAGAGTTTAATGATTTTTTTTAATAACTTACAATAATTAGTAGGTTAGATTTATTTAAAAATAAGTAATAATCAGTCAACCCAAATAACCATGTTTAGTTTTTGATTTAATTTAAAAGTTATTGCTTGTAGACGTTTTTTAAATCAAAATTATTTCTAATTTTATTTTGTAAACATTTCCTAAACAAAATTTTGATTCGATAATTAATCGAGCTATGGTGTTTAATTAGCGATACCTTCAAATATATTCTTTAAAGATAAAAATTAAGTAAGCAACGTAAATTACCTATTTTCTAAAACGTGCTTAGTGTAATGATTCATTCTACAGTCCTTCTATAAGATAACCCCTGCTGAGGCTACCTGCTGTTAGAATTGTAAATGATACGCTTAAGCCCGCTTTACAATGTGCAAACTTTTGTTTACAGAAATTGTGGTGTCCAAATATTAAATTTCATGAGTGTACATTATTAAAACTAACGAACAATGTTCATTTTGCAACTTAAATGAATTAGAAACCGTCAAACAGTTCCTAATGAAGTGTCCACTATATGAAGAAACAAGGTCTAGGTTTATGAAGGTGTATGTGACAGAAAAGATTGAATCAATTTTAAAAATAAAAAGCCAAAAACAACTTAATGATGTATTTCAGTACATTAGCCAAGCACTGAAGATTTGTTCGTTTTGTATGAATGAAAATTAATGAAAGCTATATTTGTAAATAGTTAGTATTAAATTGTTTAGAAATGTAACTAAACTCTTTTGTAGTTCCCATAGGGAAAGAACAAATAAACTATTATTATTAATATTATAATTTATCAGTACTCGAAAGCTGCACAGATGCTGCAAGAAAATCAATGATAGCAAGACGCAATTTATAAAATCTAATGTTACGTCTGTAGTAGACAGGCATACGTTTTGTTACACTTATGCTTTTAGCACTTGAAAATAAATTGTCTTTGTACAAGTACTACAAAAGAAAATAGAAACGTTTTGTAATACAAAAGAACTACAATTGTTTTCGTTACTGCAATTTGCAATAAGTTTTGCCACTAATTTTGAAAAAATAAAATTTGTTTATAATTTAAAAAAAATAAAATTTTACAACAGGGATAATTTTTACGAGCAGGATTTACAAGAGCAATAACCTATTAAATATAGATTGTTTTAGTTTGAAGTTTATTATGGGTGAAATTTGTATTTTATAACGAATTTACAAACGTATATTTAATACGTTTATAAAAAGCACTATTTGTATCAACTAAAATTGAATGCATCGGTAACACGTGTTCACAAGTATAGACGCGATTGTTTAATTTTTTAACGCTTGTAAAAAATCCTCGCGTTTTGCGTTCATAGTTTTAAGTTCATTGAAAGAAATTTAATGTTTCATTTGATACCGTAGTTTGCAAATCAATTCGTTACAAGAGTAGACAAATGTCAATATGTTTTGTTTATTATTTAATGATGAATTTGATTTAATTATTAGATTTATATGTTTGGTTGAAATTTGTTTTTATTTCCTTAAAGGTTTTGCTTGTTTTCACTTAATAAATATGCTGGGGCCTATTTATTGGTTATCATTTACGTTTTTAGTTAAGAAGCATCTTTATATAGGTAAGCAACAAAACATAAACCAAAAAGCAAACATTCCCATGACTTCTTCAAGCCAAAGTAGTCAGTCGAATGTTCGTAACCACACGGCAGCAAAGAATGTGACACAAGATCCAAGAAAACAGTAAAAGAGAAAAAATCCTACTAAAGCAAAGTAAATAGTTTTAGTAGAATCAATTACCATCAGATACTGCTGATGTGATCTATCACTATCCTTTGCTCTATGAGGCAGAAGTTTTCGTGATTTCTCTAAGAAGGAACCGTTATACCTTATCTCAGCAGGCGGCCCACAACTTTGACATCTATCAGTCGTGAGTGTATCAGGCAGTAGTTAACCAATCAAATTTTGTTCTTCGTGTATTCGTATTAATTGGAAACTTATTTGAGGCACCTGAAGCTCCCACACGTCAAATAAAAAAAATTGGCAGCTAAGTACTTTCGTTTTTACAAAATTCATGTTTTAATGCGTATAGTTTTGAACTATCCGATCATTTTAATTCGCTACTTATTGATAGTTATCGCTTTCTTTTATAAACTTTGTGATCGCGGAGTCTCTCGACAAATCGGTTTCACATATGTTTGCCCCAATATTTTGGTAGTAGTTTCAATTATCCTCACGGTTTAGTAGTTATAATAAGGAAGCTCGGCGTAACTTGTTTGGAATAAAATTCGTATTAGAATGATTATGGTACTTACTATCGAAATGTGAATTGTTTATATAGCTTGATTGTAGTAGGTTTTTTGTTTTATGGGAAACCGTAGATAAATATATAGTTAATTTATCTGTGATTTGTAAAGTTTACGTAATTTATTTGTTAATTGTTTTATTGTTGCTTGCTATATATTTATGTGTCATGAATTTTTGTCATGTAAAACAAGCTTTATATTTTTAAATTATATGTTTTTTGCGATATTAGTTTGTTTATTTGTGTCTTAAATCCCTACTGCTTATGACTGGTAACTACAACTGTAGGGTGGCGCTCCTTTGCCTTATAGCATCTTTTATCTACTACTACATTGCTAAAAATTGCTCACTACCCCTCACCGACAGTAATTATGGGATGGTGTTTCGAAACTATTACAAATTTATTTTAAAATAAACTTTAACAGTAAGAAACTGCTATTATTAATCAGTTTTCAAGTTTAATACACAGACTAACTATATTTACAAAATAATACAAAATTTGCTAATATACAACATAATATTTCATGGATCTGGCAGGAATGTAAACACAATGTCCAAATCAAAAAATAATATTAATTCCAATTTTCCAAACTGCCTCCAATGATAAATTAAATCAACAAATTTCCGTGTGTAACACCAAGTATGGAAAAGTAACAGGGTGTAAATTTGAAATCTGAATAAAATGGAACTATATTTCATCTTTTGTCTTATTTATATAATTTGAGGAGCCTAGATCATAGCATAGCAAAACTGTTGACACCACTTAACACACTGCGGTACTTTATTGTTATTACTAGCAAGAATATCCATAAAATTAACATAACTTCAACTACATAAATGTTTATGCAATTTAAGCAATTTAATAATAATTATTATTACATTAAACACATATTAAATTACAAACTTTGCAATTAATCAAAGTTTTACAAACTACACCACACTAAGCAAGAAATTTCAACAAAACCACGCTTTAACCTACATATTATATTCCGACGAAAGCTCGGATATCCAGAAATTTAATGCACTAAAAAGGTGCATTATAAGATCTTTTATTTGTTTCAACGAAAATGCTTTATGTTACTTAAAGAATTTAAAACCCAAAATCAGTTACACATAAGAAAATTATATACTTTTGAACACATCTGAAACGTACACTATTATTATTTTAGATATCAAACAGAAATGAAGGATTAAAGTTCTAGGGTCAATATAATCTACACTTGAAAGTTCAATTAATTCAGTGTTGCGCATTTGCCTATCTAATGCTCTTTGACGTTTTTTTTTCTAAATTAGTATTCTATTCAGCTACTGCTCAATATTTCCATTTCAACGTCGCGCCCTGTTTTAGAATACTTTTACTGTGATTTATTTTACGCCACTATTATTCACGGATTTTCAATTTATCAGTGTACTTGAGTTTTAAATTACGGTTTTCAAATTGATACAAATTTTGTTTAATAGAAATAAGATTTATTAGAATTTAATGTTGTCACAAGAGGCAACTTAAATACAGGATATAGTGTTAAGTACACAAAAAAGTTAACAACATTTTCAAAGTTATTTTATTTTTTTAATTGTTATGGTTTAAAGCTTGTGTATTTTAAACAGTAGTCGAAATATTTTGATAAACTTTTTATTAAGAAATTAGTAATATACTTTTGCGCTACTTAACTAAGTTAAATAGAGAAATAATTTCAAGGTGACAAAAAAACCATTTTATTTTGTTTGTCCGATTGAATTGTGCAAATTATGCTGGTATTTTTTTAATAGCTCCAATACCTACGACTTGAATTAAGTATTTTGTCTTGACAATACCTCAAGAACAATCATAACGACCGAGCAGTTTTCAATTTTAAATTGAAATATTTCCGAAACAGTGTGAAAAAATGGGAATATTCGTTGGCTTTATCAATTATGGTGAAGCTTCGGTCCCTACTTCTCTCGACTTCTGTAAATTTATAACAATGACAGAACCTCAATCGTCGATGTTGTTGCATACAAAAATAATTTAACAACAGTTTTAAATTAAACAATTAACATAAATAGAGATTGCACCGTAGCTCAGTAGAAGGGAGTGGGTTGCAAGATGATTTGCCTTTGTAAAATGATAAGGTCAAAGTGGTTGCAAAATCGTCAATAAAAATCGATAAATTTGTTAAGGTCGAGAGGGCACCAAACAAAGTCACGACGTTAAATAGCTTGGCTTGTTACAAATAAAAACCTTTAAGATTTGTTGTGTTTAAAACATCACAAAAAAACTTATTAAATAAATAAAATATATACGTGATTAATATTACAAAACTAAAGAAAAAGAAATGTAATTAACAACGTGATCTCTAATTTTCATTACACATTAACTTATTTAATTTAATTGTATCTGTGGTACGCTAATACAAATTAAATCAAACAAATCAGATCAAAACAATATCTGACCTTGCGCGTCTTCCATTAATAGATTAAATTTACACACAAAATTTTCAACCAATAAATGATAACTCACCGAAAGTTAATAATAATTCGCATTAATTCAAATAATAATAATATGCGTGTAAATACAAAAAAACTTAGCGATGGTTTATAATTTAAATTTGAAATTCAAAGCCCTTTTAATTTTGGTATTGTTCACACATTTAGTTGAATGAAAACATAAATACCTGGGGAACTGCGCTATTGAGGAGAAGATCCAGATCGCGGTTGTTGAAATATTCGCTCAAAGGTTGTTGTTGTGGCGGAACGAAGACGTTAGAATCAAAAACAGGAAGTCGTATTAATCTATTTTTTTTATTGACGCCAGAAACTGACATGTCGGTACCATAAATTCTTTTCAGTTGCAGGCAACGGTTAATGGTTATTACAACCTATTGGTTATAGACGCTATTGAGATCTATAAACATGAAAACTTTAACAGAAAGGAACAAACTTTAAAGTTCCACCAGATCTACAATTGTATCACCAAGTACATCCAAACATCAGAGATGGAAAGACCTTTCAAGAAGTTGACTACTTGTGTTAGTGAATTGCTAAGACTAAACCAATTTGCAATTGTAAATATAGTGGAAAACTAATTTTAGTACCGGAAAACCAAATAAAATTTGTACTATAAAATAAATAAAACACAGATAGAAACGGTAAAAGTCGTAAACATTAATCTAAAAGAATACAAAACAAGGAAATAAAACTTGACAAAATAGACATGGATTTAATAGGAATAAGGAAGAACAACTGAAAACAGCAAGTCACCAACTAAAGACTAAATTAGAGTAACAAGAGAAAAAATTGATAAATCAAATAAAGAAAAAAATTGAAAGTTTAGAAGAAAGCAAATTTCAACTAAAAGAATAAATAAGAATAGTCCTAAAAAAAATAGACCAATTAAAAAAACAGTAGAAAACAAAGTCATGGATAGCAGACAAATCGGAAAATTACAGGACAAAACAAATTCCAACCAATTGTGGTGAAATTAAAAAACTGAACAAAAAATTGAAAATTTTAAGAGCAGAAAAATGTTAAAGTGACCAAGAGTATACATAGAAGAAGATTGCCCTAAAAAAATGCAACAAAAACGAAAAACAGTAAAAAAATTAGAAACAAAGGATACCATAAAAAATCTACACACATAAAATTGTGACTCACTTTGTCTGTCTGTCTGTTTGTCTGTCAGTCTGTTTGTCTGTCTGTATGTTCGTCTTCTCCTCCGAAACGGCTGAACCGATTTTGGAGATTGATACGTCAAATTGTTCAGGTGGTCTAGGCGCTGATCTTAAGCGGGGTCACAAGTTGACCTGACTTCTGACCTCTGACCTGGAGCGGTGACCTCATATTAAATCCAAGAAAATTAGGCATGTTATATATCAAAGTATTCAGAATGTCAAGAAAAATGTTAGGTCCCAAGTTGACCTGACTTTTGACCTGGAGCGATGACCTCATAGAAATTCCAACTTAATATAAGCATGTTATACATTAAATTGTTCTGGAGGTCCAGGCTCTCATCTTAGACGAGTCACAAATTAACCTGACCTTTGACCTCTGACTTGGAGCGGTGACCTCATATCAAATCTAGGAAAACATAGGCATGTTATATATCAAAGTGTTTAGGATGTCAAGGGGAATGTTTTAGGGTAGGTCCCAAGTTGATCTGACCTTTGACCTATGATCAGGAGCAGTGACCTCACGTCTTTAATTTCAGGTTTGTCTAGATAGGCCCATTTTTCAAATGAACTTAGATACTAGTTATAAATAGAACCCAATTTACACTACAACAGGTACAAATGATAAAGATGCCAAAACAACTAGACTGGAACTATACTCGGAATTCAACAACGGCCATTTATACATTAGAAAACATGGAAGATTTACAGATAAATATGAATCTAGACAAGAAAAAGAATGACGGCTAGTGAAAGATCCCCAGCAACTAAAAACTATGCTCCAAATAACAAAGATATCCTATTGAGAGACATTACTTAAGAGTTTACAAACACGAAAGTCTAATAGATACCAACAAAACCAAGTAATAAGGACTACGACAATAAGGTAAATTAAATGCAAGAAAATTAAGTTTAATTTTTAAATACATATTAACTGCAAAAACAAACAAAAATAAAAAGAAAGAAAAGAAGGACAAATAGAAGTGAAACAATCCTAGATACAGGAGCCAAAACCTTTATAGGTTTCTGGAATTTAAAAACAATGACCAAAATAACAAAAACTTATCAAATAGTAAATGAAATTAAAAAATATAAAATTAGTATATTAGGTAACCGAATCAAATTAGAACACAATGGGTCAGAGCAAGTTAGCAGACAAAACTACCATAATCTATTCAGGCTATAAACAATCAACAAAAACACTGATAGAATTGGAAGGAGTACCAAAAAGGATAATTTGGGCAAGGTTTACACTAAAATTTAGAAACATAATTATTCTCAATGTATATACCCCAATGAACCAACAAGAAGATGAAGTGAAAGAGACTTTCTATGCTCTAAATTTATACCCCAACAAAGGAATTAACAATTAAATACAAACGAGATGTTATGCTTATTATTGTTAAACACTAAAACAAATTATAGGAGAAAAAAAATGTAATGGAGAGACATGGAATAGAGAGGGTAAACAAGAGACTAATAGAATTCTGCGCCCTAAATAACATTATGAAAAGAGGAATATTATTTCAACACAAAGACGTCACTAAAATAACTTCAATATCACCAAATGGGAGAACTCGCAACAAAATCTATCAAATCCTTATAGAAAAGAAGTTGAGAAACTTGCAAAAGCCATGAGGGGAGCAGACTGCGCATATGATTACATATTAGTTTGAGTTTATATAAAGATCAGTATAAAAATCGAAAGAACACAATTTAATTTAAATAAGTTAAAATTCCCAGAATTAAAAGGTGTTCATAGAAAAAATTGAAAGAAAAATTAATACCATGATGGACCCATCAATCTCATCTACCGTGGAGAACCTAGTAAGGCAAATAAAATGCTGTTGGCCAAATTAAAAGTAAAAAGTGGAAAAATTTGAACCAGATAGGAACAACACTTCTATGAGATAGATATACAACGTAAACACAAAGATAAACAAAAAAATAGAAGACATATACACGAAGCATTGAATTGCCTATAAAAGAAATTTTCAAAACCGAAATAAGAGGGACAAACAGTGAAAAATAACAAAACAGCAGGAATAAACTAAATCCAATAAAAAAAAAATCATCTAAATTACTCAACCGGAATGTTTTATATACCTATTAACAAGACATGTATACAAAAACAAATCCCAAAAGACTGGACAGAAGGCATAATCATTAAAATACCCAAAAAAACAAACAATTTCTAAAAATTGGAGACCCATTATCACAACTAGCAAAATAATGACTAGAATAATTTTAAAAATATTAAGAAACCCTATTAACAAAAAACTTAAGAGACAATCAAGCAGGGTTTAGACTTAATAGAACATGTAATGATCACATAAATACCTCAAAAATTATTTTAAACCAAATAGATAAAGTAAATAAAGAATTCCTCGTTACATTTATATATTTCTAAAAACCTTTCAATTTAGGGAGTCATGTGGAAGATAATGGAAAATACGGAGTACCAGTCAAACGCATAACAATAATAATAGTATATTATACACCAAGGTTGTGAAGTCTGTCATTATTGCCTTAGCACCAGTTTATTTCGCGAGGGGCGGTAGCCCCGAGCAAAATAAGGTGCGTAGGCAATAATAGACTTTACAACCATGGTGTATATACTATTTTTTCCACTACTAGCCAAATTTAAGCCAAAAATAAAAAATAAACTTTTTTCTTGTAAAAATCAATTAGCACAGGAATGCAAATAAATCAAAAATCATTAAAAGCTACATACGTTGATAAACCAACTGCAACTGATTCACTAAACACTTGTGTGGTATATTCCACCTTCATTTTCTGAAAATTATTCGGAGTAATATGTAAATTAGTTGATTTAGTAGCCAATCACAGCGGTTTAGATTTGTCTGACATGTAGAAATTTTTAATGTTTTTCCAAGATGGTTTTTTGTTATTAAATATTATATCGTATTTAATCAAGTTATTTTGCACCGACTTCAATAAATAGGGATCGAAGAAATAATAGATTTTCTTATCGTTTTCGAGAAGGTATGGTTTTTTCCGGTGATACATCTATTCTTTTAATTAGGTTTCGAAAATTTTACTACTGCCCTAACATTGGCACCGCATTGTAATTGTAGCTTTTCTATGCAGTCTAATACTATCGACTTTAATTTGTCACCTTTACATATCGTATTTGTAAAGATGTAGCACAAGGGTTGTTTAACTTTTTATATATAACTCTAACCATGATCACGTAGCAGTTTGAGCTGGCAAAAAATTAACATTTTGGGGCTCGTAAAATATAATTTTAGTGAAAATTGTTTGTATTCCTCTGTATATCTCCTGCTTCTTAGTGGTTTATTTTTTAAGTCCACTTGGGCTGTCACAATTTGTGCTCTGCTTTCGGGAAGTAATCGTTGGGAGATGTTAACTTCAATTGAAGTGCTTTCTTTTTACGTTGCAATTTAAGAATGTTCCTCCGTAATTTTCTTTACATAAGAGTATTTGAGCTGCAAGCTTGAGTAGTTTTGGTATAGCTAGAGATGTTAACGGGCATTTATTGCTTTGCCAATATACCTTGCATCATTTGAATATTGGGTTTCAGAAATTGACACTTGTAATTCATTTAGCAATAGCAAGTGTTCGCCACATACTCGTTAAGTTTTTAGATTCTGTTAACCATTCACAACACCTACAACAAAATGTTTGTAATTTACTTAAAATTCTTTATGTAACTTAACTCGCCTGGTTAAAACTCCTTTGGGAAACCTGAAAAACTGATTCTATCATCATATTTAATAAATAAATAAATTCAGGTTATGTATTTGCGGTTATGGGATAGGGGCGCGAATTTTAAATTAATTGCATTTTTTTATTCAAATAATTTTATCGTGTTAGGTAATTTTAAGCAGCAAATACGTTAAAGATAATCTTCTGGATATACAAAATTATGTTTCACTCGTTTTTGTTAAACAACTATTGTTAGATTCTCAAAAATTTGAATTTGTCCATTATTAACCTAGGTCAACAATAGAAAAAATTATTAACCACTAATAGAGAAATTCAACTTCTGAGTTGGCTAGGAGACGCAATAATTGTTCACTAACATAACATTGTCTAAACCATTCAAACAGTCGGATTTATATTTTCACACTAATTTAACTTGCAATTATTGAAGCCACATTGATATTTTACGTGTAATTTTTAGCTTCGTGAAGCACCGACAACCGCCCAATAGGAAGAGAAAGTCACAAGATGTGCGCCCGTCGTTTTGATTAATATTGAGAATAAATCAATCCACCAATGAAAAAATCATAGCATGCGCGGTAAATTTGATTTTCGTCGCAACATGCAACTCTCGCGACCTACGTTCGGGTTCGAGTATTTTGAACCGTAACAAACGTCTTCCAAGATTGAACCGTGTCGAAATGGTAACCGTACCGTTTTGTCACATATCTTAAGAGGCTTTATCAAGATGAGAAACTTAAAACTAATTAATGAGTGTGTAGCAGCTAGTAGTGGAAAAAACTATTTTATAACAAGTCCAAGGCATCCATACACAAATCACTCAAAAATCGAAATACAAGTAGATGTCAGACATAGATATGTCCTCTCTCTTCTCCTATTAATAATAATGATTGATTAATTTATGAGGAGACATGAAATCAAAAGAACAAGCACAAACTTGAATGTATTCAAGTCCAAAAGTTTGGGGATGATATTTGCCTAATAACAACAAACATACAATGTATTTAGGAAAATTTGACAAAACTATACAATAACGCCAAAGAAGCACGATTATAAACAAATTTTTTAAAAATTGCTACTTATAAAGTACAATAAGACCAAAAGCATAGAAAATCGCATACGAGCAAAAGTAATTAATTACAAGAACCTATGGATAATGACAAAAAAAGAAAGAAAACGAAAAAAACAATTAAGAAGCGCAAAAAAGTCTAAAAGTTATATAAACGCCCAAAAAGGGGTCCTGTATTCCAACTAAAAAGATATATCATAAATCATAATATTTAAACATCTATAATAAATTTTATGAATGAATATGTGATCCATTTATACAGGGTGACCCAAGGATGTGTAACTGGTCCCTAACTTTTTTGTTATAGAAGATATTGACACGCAATTTTCATGACCAAGTAAGCACATTTGTGCTGCACATTCTAAAATATTTTTGATTTATACAGAGTGCTTCTATACAGTGTGGTAAACCAAAGTTATTTATATTTAAATGGAACGCCGTGTATATGTTTGTAGAATTAGTTTTGGTGTTATTCAACTTTCTGTTAGAAGAAAGGCTCACATTGACAGATCACTAATTAGTAGGTGACGTATATTTTCCGACAATGTAGCTACAGAAAATCTTTGAATGACTTGGAAATTTAATAAATAGTCAAACTTTGATGTACATACGCGCACACTATACAGGGTGTGCAGGAAAGCAAAAATTTAAATAATTATTGTGTGTACTTTCCATTGATATGTAATTTGTATGGTAAATTCTTAATAGTGTTTTTTTTTAAAACAAGTATTTTATTATAAAGAAATATTTTTTAAAGTAGTCCACTACTCTTCTCAACTGTACTAGACAAGATAATAAAAAAAGTCAAATAAAATATGAAGAAATTAACCTTGGGATACTGGAAGTTAACACAAATCCAGCTCACGTAAGTTGCTGATGACGGTCTTGATAGGAGAAACGAAGGAAAACTACAATATAATCTCAAAGTATTAGAAAAGGAACTACAGAAAATAATCATAAAAATAAACACTGAAAAAACAATAATATTTCAAACAAAAAAAAACACTTCAAATTAGGCAAGTCGTTGCGTTTTCACTTTTTGAGACCGAGTATTTATTGTTACATTAGTTGTTAACTTAACGTTATTTGTAAAACAGGTGTTAGTAGATAAATTAGCAATTGCCTTAATTATGGCCGAAATATTTTAGGCCGAAACAATTATCGGTTCTTATTAATTTTATTTTTAATATAATACTTTTTATCAGTGGGTTTGACATTATTTAATAATAATTGCTTAAAATTTGACCCACTTAATGGATATGGATTTATTTCAATTAATATCAAATTAGTTTGGACGGGGAAGAAATAGAAGATGTAAAATATTTCGATTATCTAGGTGCAATGATAGAAGAAAATGGAAAATTGAACAAATAATTAGACCATAGAATACGAAAAGCAGGAAAAATATACAATCTGATAAGAACAACCTTTCTAGGAAAAAAGAAGTGCCCAAGAACAAAAAAACAGAAGTTGTTAATAAAGTCGTCTGGACATCAATCACATTTAGCAGTGAGACAAAATAAAAGACAGAATAAGAAATGAAACATTTTGACAAAACCTGAAGTTTGAATTGATTATCAAAAAATCACAGGAAGCAATGGAGAGAAAAGTGCAAGATTCAACTCGCCAGTTGAAACCCTACGATTAATTAAATATGACTAAGAAGGCATTGAGATATTTCTAGATAGCTAAGCTATCATTATAAGCAAACTGACAGGTGTTTGAGTATAGTTTTTCATACAGTTTTTAATGTTTTCTTTTTTTGTTACACATAGGTACTAGTTTATATATCTACAATCGGTTTAAAAACTAAAACAACTTAACTTTAAAAACTGAAAACGGTTTTTTTCTATTTTTTTTTGTTTTTATCTCATTTCGAATTAATCTCAGAACTAATGTTTCATTTTATGAAATTATTATTACAAATCCGCACAAGAAAATAAAAAATCAGGGCTACGAACAACAGTTTGTAGCTTAACAGACAAGAATAGATATATTTGGTACATTAACAATGAGATCAACGTCTAAACTATTAATTTTTTTTTATATAAACAAAAGACAAAAATAACACCGTCTGCAACTTATCTCATCTTCAATCAATTGAAAACCTGCACACAAACAGAAAACGGAACTCATCAAAAGAGGTAAAAAAAACATATAGATTTTATCTTATCAAACTGAAAGATCGAGACAAATTCACATGTTCTTTTCCATCACATTATTATTATTACAGACTAGAACATCAAGATCAGGGCCACCAAAAACAGCTTTGAACATGAAAGCAAACAAAGCATTGACATAGAAAGATACGAAGAAAAAACAAATTGTGTGTGGGTTTGATTTTAATATCGATGTTGTTCGGGTAACTTAGATGGCTTGTTATGGAAGTTAAAAAAATGTAAGTTGGAGGTTTAGTTTATTGGACTAAATCAGTTTTGCAATTGGAGTAGAATAAAGTTCGACAATATTAGTTTCTTTCGTTTTGCAGCACGACCAAAAAATTATTAGTCGAACAATATGGTCTTTTTCCTTGTCCTTATTAATAGTTAATAATCTTATAAACCAGTCTCTTGAATATGAGTATTCCCGTATTTAAGGCGGCATAGCGTCCTGTCAAGTTGACAATACTAAAAGAATGTTTTAAGAAACTAAAAACAACTAAACCAGCGTCAGCACAAAATCCATGAAAGAAAAATAAATTTCATGACAACATTAAGTCGTCCATTCACCCAATTTTTACAGTACAATTAGATTAAAATTAAAATCCCTAATAGGGGACACTAATAAATGTATCTTAATTTTTAAAATAATTAAAAGTAATTGATTTTTTGTTTGGAAAAGATACAATACTAGTTTCTCATCACAGCGAAATTCGAATATTATTTACATCTTAAATAAAAAACATTTAAACAAATGAATTTAAATTTGGTATGGGTATGAATCATCAATTGCTGAGTAGCTTGCTTATTGAAAATTCATGTTACATTTCCTTTAAATTAATATACATTGTATTTTGGTCAAAGCTGGCGTATGTTAGTTATACAGTCCATTAGTGTATGAACGATAAATAAAATTTTAAAATAGTTCACTGATCGTGAATTATTCGATTTAACAAAAAAAATGTTTGTTGAAAATATAGTAAATTTTCCTTTATTCAAATTTGTGTAGCGTTAAAATTTTCCGATACCGCCAAGGTATCGAAAAATTATATGTAAGACGGAAACTTGTGTTACAAAATAAGTTGACAAATAAATTTGTCAAAGTTTGTCAATACTCACAAATAACAAATTTTTATGTATTTATCACAATTCGAGATGCAAATGTAAAATTTTGAATCACACGAAAAGTTTGACAAGCGGTTGGAAAAAATTCAAATCTATCCCCTTACCTATTTTGATGTCTGCATTATAAGTTTCATCCAGAACCTCAATTTGACTTTTTAAAGTAGATAGTATCAATTATAAATAGAAACCGTTTAAACTAGCATGCAATATAAATAAAATCAATAAGAGTAAATAGGGTTCTACACTATAGATGTTTGTTGTGGTTTTGCACAATTTATGTATATTGCATATTATTTATGAACACAGCGGTTAATATGTATGTAGTAGACTGCAAATATTACATTTACGAGAAATGAGTACACCATTTGCATATCGGCCTTATTTATAATAATGCAGATTTGATTATTAAAAAAAAGTATGTGGACATTATATTTTCTATAACTTTTGTTTAAATTATTTTTTTTAAATTTTTTTTTTTTTTAAACTCAATATTCGATTCGATAAATTTAACAATTGTTCAAAGTTACTGAAATTTATAATTAGATTTTAACATTGTTTCACGGTACACATTTTCTTCGTTCTTAAACGTTGATTTTTTCTTGCAACTAATCTTTTTCTCACTTTTTCTATCAAAATTATTAAGTTACGAGTTGAGAAGAAAACAACCACATTATTTAGTAAAAACCAAAATAAATTGAATTTTTATGCATTTTCAATAAGATATTAAACTGAGATTGTCTTATTAAATACAATTAATCGTTACGAATTTAATAAATTTGATTCAACTAGTGCCGTTAAATATTATTAAAAAATATTATTAACTCCTGGTGAGAAGAAAGTATATTAAGTATATTACAGAAGAGTGATCTATCCCACTGTACAAGGGTGTCTCAGTTTCATGTTTTTTATGTAGTTCTTAGCTTATGAGTAGAGAAAGAAAGATACTTTTCATGAAACAAAAATCCAATAATTACATTTCTCCCAGCCCTCTTAGGAATTTTGGAGTTACATGGTGAAATTGAAAGTGGTTACTTTTTAAGGACCCGTTGTATCTAAACTATGCTAATATTTACATGTAAAGTACCGGAAGTAACCATTAACTCTTATTTTAAATAAAAATCCTTTTTTTATTTGATTTTATCTTAACGTTTAATGCAAGTTTGTTAAGATTTTTGCAAATTTCCATCTACTTAAACCCTTTAATTTAAATCCAAGGTCTATTTAGTTTAAAAAATATTTTAATCTCCAAGCTGATGGCGTTAGTGCGTAAACACAACCATTTTTTTATAATTGCAAAAAATCAATTTTTTATTGAGTTGTAGAAAAAATACACTGTACAACTATGGAGATATGTAATGCCGTTCTGAGGTTTCATTTTTGCTGTATATTGCCTTCAGTGGCGGCTCGTGGTCAATCATACTGGGAGGGTAAAATTAATTTAAAAATAGACATACTTAAAAAATATAAATAACTCAAATGCACCGCAAAATTTTATACAATCTACAATTTTTTGTTCCAAAAAATATAGCGATTTTTCGAAACATTCTCATTAAAATCTCTAAGGGGATTTTCTGTAAGCATTGTCTAGCTGTGTACCGAATATCAACTATTTCGTACGGTTGAAAAAATTTACCGAGCATTTCATGTGTTCTGCGGACAACGCATGTTTTTTTATTTTCTCTTTTAAATGTTTTAAATCGCTTACACCGGATTTGCACCATAGCGAGTCTGACGAGTCTTTAGAAAATAATAAACAAACAAAACAGTAAAATACATTTGATACTTTCACAACCACATATCCAGTTAGCTAAATCGTACATTACCTTGCGAAAGTTTCGATGAACATCTTTTATTTTTGTCTTTGCTAGTTTGTCGTAAACTTAGTTCTGGCAAAAGGACGGACCATTTGCCTTTGAACTCAACGAATTTTGTAAAATTAAGTTTTTAGCACCTTTTAGTTGTTTAATTTTCTGCACTACCGACATTTTCTATTATAGCGCATGCACACGCAAATCAAAAATGGTATTTTTTACAAAACAACACAACAACAGTAAAACATATCAATATAAGTTCTTAAATTAATTTAAAACACGCGAAAATTGAATCAAAAATCGAGCGTAGTTGTTCTCCCTATACGAAGTCAACGTAAACTGCGGGATCCGGTTCATGACCCAAAGTTGATTATTGTTTCGGACGTTCGCGTTTATTTTCGCACCGCCAGCCCAAGGTTGAAGAGGATGAATTACTAACGACGGCCGATAAATTTTAAGTTATTGTACTTGCGACTTAATTACTTATTTTAATAAAACACGTAATAATGAATATTTTTTTATATATTGTCAAAATTTTTGGGAGGTCATTGACCAAATGACCATATGGACAAGCCGCCACTGATTGCCTTATAGTTTGCAATTTTTATTGATTAGATAGGCGAAAAGATTTAAAACAATTTTCTTCTATTTTACGTATTGAAGACAAATGTAATTAATCATTTGCAAAATTATTAATAATATATTATCAATAAACATTGAAGATAGATTCTAAGTAAAATTGTTATTCAAAAAAATCGTCTGACCTTTCTCTATGCGGTGATTCTTTAATGCAGATATGTTTAAAATGAATAATAATTATGTATTTGAACTTTATTTTCAGAAAACGAAAAAAAAAATACTGTTTCTAATCTACTATTTAGGACGTATTTTGGTATTTTAATTGTCTAGCCAAAACTAAGTTTGGACAAAGTAAAAACAATGTTGGCACACATGACATGTCTTTTTTTTCTACATAAATAACATAAAAGTAAAAAAAAAAAAAAATAAATTGATAAAAAAAGTATTAAAAATTTTTTTTTTGGCATTTTTATTTGAAGTTTTCTTTTATATTTTTTAAATCAATTAATATTAGCCCTTAAGTTCGAAGGTACAATGTTAGGAAAATAATTTGATGTGCTGTCTGACAGGCTACTACGGGTATTGTAGCATAAAACATCAAAGGTTTCAAATGTATTTTGTAATCTTGTATTTCTAGATAATCTGTCAAATATTAGGAAGTTCTTTAATGAGTAGTTACTTAAAACAAGCAATTATGTGATGACAAATTCAACTCTCTTCGGCATATTTTAAATTAAGGGTATTGCTCTTTAGTATCAATAAAAGTGCACTGCTATAATTTTAATGCGTTCACTATGAATAGCATCTGCCAAACTAATAAAAGATCTACTTGTGTTCTGATGTTTTGTGATTTGGTTTTCAAAATAGTAGAGAAAAATTACTCCATTTATTTCTAGTTTTTCATAGAAGTATATAATTTTATTTATTAGGGGCTCATCATCTTCACTTTCATAATTACTATCCGCTGATTGTTCTAAGGCATTATAATGATCGGAATTCTTAAAATCTTCCTCTGAAATATTGTCAATATCATTGCATCACAATCTGCTTAATGGTTTATATAATAATGTTTTCTCATATTCTACATTTCCAAGCCAAAATCGTTTTGGAGGACCGGCCATATTTGTGCAAAAACTTTTTTGCCGATTTTAAAACGTATACCCAGACACGTTTCAAGTGTTAGTCCGATATTTTGTGTAGGGGAAGGTGTTGTACCTAGAGACAGTTGTACCTAGGGACAGATCTAATAATTTTTATTTAAACCGGGCGGGAAGTTTCGTGACCATGAAATCGGAAAGGTGGCGCCCCACTACGCAGTAATTCGTAGCTAATGCTTGCGGCACGACGTTTGTTGATTTTGTGCCCAACTTTGTGTTTTTATATGGCTGAAGTAAGTATCTACCCTAATTTGTCGTATAAAAACTGATGCTTAAAATTTGTTTTAACTAACTTTCTATAACTTACATTGAAGGTAGGGTTAATTAAAATATATTCCGTGGATTTAGGAAACTTCAACTCTGCATCTAACCTAAAAATATGAATTTACTTAAACTTTGTTGGTGTTGTACCAGGGGACATGCCTAGTTGCTGTACCTAGGGACGTCCTGAGATTAGATATTTTAATTGCATATTGAATTATCAGAACTGTTGAACAGAAAACCCCGGTTTGACGTTTACATTAAGTACAAATAATGATGTACAAAATGTTGTTGCAGAAATGCCTCGTAGTAAAGAAGGGAAAAAAGGCCAACTCCTGGCAAAGAACGCATGGAGGCAGCCGTTCGTGATGTCATAAGTGGGCTTTCGTTGCGCTTGGCAGCTTCGAAATATGGAATCAGTAAGTCGGCAATCGCTCGAAGCGTAAACTTGGCCAAAATGAATGATGGGAAGGAATATTCATACGACCCAAAATACGATGTAAAAAAAGTGTTTTACTGCCGAAGAAGAATTAATGCTAGTAGAGTATCTTAAGCAATGTCCAAAACTTCATTACGGTTTAACTCTGCTGGAAGTGAGAAGATTTGCATATCAATATGCAAAGGCTAACAGTAAAGCAGTTCCACAATGGGAAGAAAACAAAATTGCAGGATGGGGGTGGATGCGGTACTTTCGAGACAGACACCCTGACCTAACACTTCGAAAGCCGGAAGCAACGAGCCTTGCAAGGTCGACAGCCTTTAATAAGACCACAGTCAGTGAATTCTTCAACAATTATGAGAAGGTGTTGGAAAAGTACAACTTTTTTTGCAGCCACAGCAAATTTGGAATACAGATGAAACGGGCCTGTCCACGGTGCATATTCCTCCTAAAATCCTTGCCCAAAGGGGAAGCAAACAAGTAGGTGGCATGACCTCAGGTGAACGGGGCCAAAATGTGACGATGATCGCTGCCATTAATGCTATAGGAAATAGTATCCCGCCATTATTCATCTTTCCTAGGGTTCATCTGAAAACTCACATGTTAAAGGGAGCTCCTCCAGGCTCAGTTGGAGCTGCAAATCCCAGTGGATGGTCCACAGAAGATATTTTTGTTCAGTTTTTAGAACATTTTATAAAACATGCAAAACCAAGCACTGAAGAACCTCATTTGCTTATTTTAGATAACCACGAGAGCTACATCTCTATTAAGGGCGTACAAAAGGCTAAGGATGCAGGAGTAATTTTGCTAACAATTCCGTCTCATACAAACCATAAACTACAGCCCCTAGACCGTACAGTTTATGGCCCATTCAAACTTTATTATAATCGTGCTATGAATGAATGGATGAGCACTCCTGGTAATGCTGGTAAAGTTATTACTATTTATAATGTCTGTGAGTTAGCTGGAAAAGCATATGAAGCAACATTCACTCTGGCTTTAGGAGCACTGGTATTGTTCCACTGAACAGAAATATATTTGATGACAGTGACTTTATTGCTTCAAATGTTACTGATAGACCGCATGAAATCAAAAATCCGGAAAATCTATCTGAAGCATTGACTAAGCCAGCAAAAGACATAACCAATCCAACGAGCTGTCAAGACCAACCTTCCACAAGTGGGGTAAATTTGAACGCGAATGCAGAAGCTACTCCATCAACAATTCATTCTGAATCAAGTCCATCTGTGAAGGTGACACCTATAATGTTGAAACCATTCCCAAAGGTGACAGAGAAAAGAAAATGTACTGGAAGAAAAAGGGGAAAGTCCACTATCCTCACGGATACACCAGAGAAATTGGAACTAGAGATGAGAAAGCAGCCAAAGTCGAAGGCGCCCGCAGCAAAAGTAGCAAAGATAAAACGTAAAATAGTAGAAAGTAGTAGCGACGAGGAAGGTGACTGTGATGCACCTGTTGGGTCCGATGACGATTTTGACCTTCATAATGAAGCCACTACTATAGAACTGGAGAGGCAATTTGAATCAGAAGAACTTAAGGCTGGAGACTATATTCTCATAAAATGCGCTGGTGAGAAATCGTTTCAGCATTTCGTGGGCTACATAACTTTAACGAAGAAGAAAAATTATGATGTAAAGTATTTAAAGACGCAACAGAAAACTAACACATTCATTTTCGATGATAGTGCTGAAACATATTTGGTGTTACCCGATGATGTTATCTGCAAATTACCTCCTCCAATTTCTATCGGTGGAACAAAACGCACTTTGAATTTGTTAAAATTTTCTGTTGACTTCTGCGGCTATAACTTGGGCTAAAAATGTAATAATGTTTTGTTGTTTTGTGAACTTACGGCTTTTGTTCGTTATATTAATAATCATATGGATAAGCTCTTAAAATTAGGTAGATATCAAATGTTTGTGTTTATGTTTTTAACAAAAAGTAATTTTTGTATGTTAAATGTTAAATGAACAACTTAAGTTGCACATTAACGTTTGCGTTTATTGGTTTTTACATTTTTAATTACTGCCCCAGGTACATAATAAAGGTGTCCCTAGGTACATTGAAGGTGTCCCTATACACTCATGAAATTTAAAACTTGGACACCACAATTTCTGTAAACAAAAGTTTGCACATTGTGAAGCGGGCTTAAGGGTATCATTTACAATTCTAACAGCAGGTAGTCTCAGCAGGGGTTATCTTATAGAAGGACTGTAGAATGAATCATTACACTAAGCACGTTTTAGAAAATAGGTAATTTACGTTGCTTACTTAATTTTTTTCTTTAAAGAATATATTTGAAGGTATCGCTAATTAAACACCATAGCTCGATTAATTATCGAATCAAAATTTTGTTTAGGAAATGTTTACAAAATAAAATTAGAAATAATTTTGATTTAAAAAACGTCTACAAGCAATAACTTTTAAATTAAATCAAAAAACTAAACATGGTTATTTGGGTTGACTGATTATTACTTATTTTTAAATAAATCTAACCTACTAATTATTGTAAGTTATTAAAAAAAATCATTAAACTCTCTATTCATAATATTTAGTCCTTACAAAATGTATATTTTATGACGTTTCATTTTTTCGTAGTTAATATAAAAAGTGAAAATAAAAACTAAGGCAATTCTTATTGTCAACGTATATATTTAGTTTTTGACAAGAATTTATTACATAATTATAATTAAGATACCAAGTTATAGTTTAAAATTAAATGAAAACTTTTTTTTTAAATAAAGGTATTACTATATAAATAAATATAAGAAATCAATAATGGGTGTGACCTCCATTATTATTGATACATTCTTGGAGGCGTCTGCTCATTGACGCTATCAAGGTATCAATATAATTAATATTAATCGTTTCCCATGCGGTATCAATGGCTGCAATTAGTGCATTACGGTTTACTGGTATAAAATTTGGCCCTTGTTGTCTTCGGATAACAGCAAGTATTCGAGCCCAAACATTTTCGATAATGTTAAAATCTGGGCTTTTTGCTGGCCAGGGTAACAGCTCCAAGTTATTTGCTCGTATCCAGTTGCGCACAACCTGCGAAGTATAGGGTCATCATATCCCGATAGTTAATTATCGAATGTTCCAAGAAAATATGTGTAAATAGTAAATGGAATCTACTAACGTAACGTTAAGTCGTTAATTATAGTTACATAACTCTCCTTTCATAAGATATAGTTCATATTAATATGCTTATTGTAAAGCTTCGTACACACCTGAACAACAAACCGAGGAACAAACAGAACAACGAACCGAACGGCAATCGGAACATTAATTTGGACGGTGCTACGTACGAATTTTAGAACAGATTCGCAAGTCCTGATTGTTCCACGAACGGTTTGCGGCGTTCCCGCAACTTGTCGGTTTTTTTCTCCGACATCAAAGAAAATGCGCGCGAATGCGTTTGCAGGTTTGGACGAATCTAAACAAAACGGCGAACAAACTTATGCGGGAGAATTAAATTATTTATTTTTGTCCTCCCTTTTGTGGGTTTGTTGTGTTTTAGGTAATATTATGGAGTTGACAGAAGAAAAATGTTTTAAATTAATCAGTGTTTAAGAATGCAAGAAAAAATGATGTCCCTATTAGCATCATTTGGGCGGGAAATTTCCAAAATAAAAAAAGCCAAGTAAATTATAATTTTTACTCTTCTTTGTGCGTAAAAATTTGGTTGGCACTATCTTCTTGTTTTCCGCAATTTTCTCTTCTCAATAATAAATATATATGAACTGAAAAACTACTGAAAATAATTATGGAACAGCACAAACGTTCCGTTTGTTGTTCGGATTGTGGAAATCATAAAAGATCGTTTGTCGTTTTGTTTGACTTTCGGTTCGTTGTTATGTTTGTTGCTCGGTTTGTTGTTCAGGTGTGTACGAAGCTTTACAACTTAAGCAACAATTTTTTGGCGAATAAAGATTAGTTTGTGATGTAATATTAGAAACACAAATTTATATCATATCAAATTTATGACAACTTAAAACCAAGAACGTGTATGTTATTGCTAAGAAATTATTAAGGAAAAGCGCAATTGCAGTGTAAATATTTATAATTAGATATTTTCGAAAGTTTATAAGTCCTCTATTGTAATCTTAATACTTAAAAGAAAATCCTGTCCATTAGCATTATAAGGAAATGGCTTTTACTTTATGAATAAGTTTCAATAACAATAGAATATCCTTGCTTGTTTAATTTACTTCCTTTGAGTCATATTGCTCTAAGGGTTGTTACATTGGTCATTAGAAGTATGTAATAAATAAACAATTACCTACTGTTTGAGAAGGGGTAGTGTGAACCAATAAATAAAGTAAGAAATGTAAATTCCATTTTAGTTTAAAATTTCAAGTGTTGTAAAAATGCCACCTCATCTCGGTGCTGATTTGAAAGCGCGGATTGTTTCGGAATTAGCGGCGGGCCGTAGCGTGCGTGAAATTTCACGTATGTTAGATATACCAAAAAGCACCGTAGGGCATTACCGAGTAAAATGGAATCTTGAACACACTTTGGAAAGAGCCATCGGAAGTGGTAGACCTAAAGTATCTACACGTGCTCAAGATCTCGAGTTGTTTCATTACGTAACAGAACAACCATTTGCTACATACTCCAGGGCTATAGCAGATACACATTTTTCCGGATGCCGTATAACTGCACAAAAAGATTAAAGGAGATGGGAATAAAGAAGTATAATGCTGCTGCGAAAGAAGTTCTCAGTGACAAAAATATGAGACGTCGTCTGGAATTTGCAAGGCGATATGTGAACGAACCTTTGGAATTTTGGAATCGAGTGATTTTTAGCGACGAAAAACGTTCAATAGCCGCAACGATGGACCACTAAAAGTTTTTAGAATGGAAGGAACTCGTTACGAAAATAATCACATATGTCCTAAAAACGAAGTGGTTATTTTTCTGTGAATGTGTGGGGTTGGGTTAGCGCGCGGGTCCAGGAGTTTGTTGGGCTATCGATGGACGTCTTGATTCTGCTGCGTATTTAGATATTTTGGAAACTATTATGAAACCTTCAGTCGAAGTGTTTTATCCAGACGAAGATTATATTTTCCAACAAGTAAGTATTCTTATTTCACTATACTTTCTCCAAAAAATAGTTCGGGATCTGTTGAATTAACATTTTCATAATGTATTTTTGTTGTTAAAGGACAACGCCCCTATTCATACTTCGCGGGTTGTGCGCAATTGGATACGAGAAAATAACTTGGAGCTGTTACCCTGGCCAGCAAAAAGCCCAGATTTTAACATTATCGAAAATGTTTGGGCTCGAATACTTGCTGTTATCCGAAGACAACAAGGGCCAAATTTTATACCAGTAAACCGTAATGCACTAATTGCAGCCATTGATACCGCATGGGAAACGATTAATATTAATTATATTGATACCTTGATAGCGTCAATGAGCAGACGCCTCCAAGAATGTATCAATAATAATGGAGGTCACACCCATTATTGATTTCTTATATTTATTTATATAGTAATACCTTTATTTAAAAAAAACGTTTTCATTTAATTTTAAACTATAACTTGGTATCTTAATTATAATTATGTAATAAATTCTTGTCAAAAAACTAAATATATACGTTGACAATAAGAATTGCCTTAGTTTTTATTTTCACTTTTTATATTAACTACAGAAAAAATGAAACGTCATAAAATATACATTTTGTAAGGACTAAATATTATGAATAGAGAGTTTAATGATTTTTTTTAATAACTTACAATAATTAGTAGGTTAGATTTATTTAAAAATAAGTAATAATCAGTCAACCCAAATAACCATGTTTAGTTTTTGATTTAATTTAAAAGTTATTGCTTGTAGACGTTTTTAAATCAAAATTATTTCTAATTTTATTTTGTAAACATTTCCTAAACAAAATTTTGATTCGATAATTAATCGAGCTATGGTGTTTAATTAGCGATACCTTCAAATATATTCTTTAAAGAAAAAATTAAGTAAGCAACGTAAATTACCTATTTTCTAAAACGTGCTTAGTGTAATGATTCATTCTACAGTCCTTCTATAAGATAACCCCTGCTGAGACTACCTGCTGTTAGAATTGTAAATGATACCCTTAAGCCCGCTTCACAATGTGCAAACTTTTGTTTACAGAAATTGTGGTGTCCAAGTTTTAAATTTCATGAGTGTACATACATCAATAAACCGTACCTGGGGACATTTATCACATAAGTGCAAACTGTTTAGCAGAAACCCCGTTTTTAGTTTAACTCAAAAAAGAACACATAGGTCTAAGTTTTGATACTTGCCCTAATACTTAACTAAAAAATTAAGTATTTCTAAACCAAATTATCGCCGAAAAAATATAAAACGTTAAAAATGTCCTTTGGTACAACACCTTCCCCTACCTGTAAACCACTAATCACCCCACAAATACAATAGGTAACGGCGTTCTGGCAGTTACCGTTTTTGACCAATTATGCTAGTTTGTTTTTACGCAGCTTCTAAGACGGCACCTCCGTACTTAAGGGTTAGTAACAGCATTTCAATTTGCAATTAATAAAAAACACTATTTTTGAACCCATTTAAAATATTAATTCAAAAAACCCATTTATAAAGTCGACTTTAAAAGCGATTTCAAATAACGTACTTTAAAAACCGTTTTTTCTACGATTGTAGTAACTACTTTTTGCAGCAATACTGTAAAAAGTTTAACTTTTATGCATTAGTGCAAAAAGCAATTTATCACTAGTGTAAAAGTAGTTTTATTTTATTTTTTATTTTATTTTTTTTTTATTTTTTTGATAGTAGACAAAATGTAGTGTGCAAAAAGCATATTTGTTGTACTAGTTATACAAATAATTATTTTTCCAAAAACCGGGATTAATCAATTAATTGCTTAATAGATTTTTGTTACCAACACTTGTTGATACTAGATGTATCGCAATTTATCTTTGATGAGCTTTCATTTATAAGTGACAATAGAATTACGTGGCTAATGTATCTAATTTAGTAACTAACTAGGACAAGGATTTCAACTTGGATTATAATTACAAATGACAATGGATCCCAGAATATTTATGTATTTTATTATTATAGACTTAAGGGTTTTGTAAGAGAATTATTAGAATACAGATCTTTTATAATAATAATAATTATTATTATTATTATTATTATTTTTAATTATTTAAAGGAAGCATCAACGACTAGGGTTATTTTAGCTCCTATCTACGGTATTAAAGTAGTATTATAATGTAGGTAGATACATACACTCTACATATTTTTGTACATATTAATGCTTTTTAGGAATGTCAGTGTATTTCGTATTATTTGTAGGTTAGATAAATTTTCTTTAATTTCTGGTTTTATATCGTTGGACATTAAACTGGGGACAAAATATGTATGTAACGGTAAAATTGATATTATATACTGTGTCCAAAAACTAGTCGGAATTTCTTTATGTAAATGACGCGGGAAAATATTTTTGCTCAATTCTTTTTTAAGTTGGTACAACTGTTATTGACTTTCATGACACATTATATGTCAAAATATTCATTAGTGTTTAAGTGACGGTTGTTTTTGTGAGACACAAAAAGTGAATTTGACGATTTTCACAATGTCTAAAATTATTCAACAAAGAAGTGCAATCAGATTTTGTTTCCTAAATGGAATAAATGCAGCAGAAACGTTGAAAATGTTGCAAAAGGCTTACGGAAACCGAGCTTTACCAAAATCAACGACATATGATTGGTATAACTTGTTTAAAGAAGGTAGAGAACTGACAATGCTCGCATCAAAAAGTAAAAGAATTTGTGCTTGCAAACCGTCGATTAACTATAAGAGACATTGCTGATGAAATTGGCGTATCAAAAGGATCAATTAATAGCACTTTGTAAGATGTTTTAGACCTTAAACGTGTCAAGGCTCGATTGGTACCAAAAATGATAAATTTTTTTAAAAAAACAGCATGGTGTTGATGTGTGTGAAACAATCCTTTCTGACTATCAGGCGGTTTATAAACGTATTATTACGAGAGATTTGGATCTACGCTTACGATCCCAAAACAACTGACCAATCGAGTGATTATCGTACCCAAGTTGCAAGACCAAAAAGACCGCGGCAAAGTCGCTCAAAAATCAAGGTGATGTTAACAGTTTTCTTCGATTATCGTGGTGTGGGGCATTACGAATTCCTTCCCACTGGTCAAACTGTCAACAAGAAATACTATTTGAGCGTTATGCGTCATTTGCGTAAAACTATTAGTAAAAAGAAACCGGATTTATTGAAAGATAACTCTTAGTTTTTACGCCATGATAATGCGCCATCTCACACTGCACTGATTTATCGTGATTTTTTCGCCAAAAATGCAACCAATACGTTCCGCAACCACTTTATTTACCTGATTTGGCTACTTGTGACTTCTGCCTATTTTCAAAACTCAAAAAGCTACTCCGAGGAAACCGTTTTAAGTTTACTGAAGACATTTAACGTAAAAACGGCGCGCGCTCTGAAGGCTATACCGGAAGAAAACTTTTTGGCATGCTTCGAGGACTGGAAAAAACGGTGGCATCAGTGTAATATATCGGGAGGAGACTGTTTTGAAGGGGACAAAATTGAATTAGAAGAATCAATAAAGATTTTTTAATTTATAAAATAATTCCGACTAGTTTTTGGACACAGGTAGTATATGGTATTTAGGCCAATTTTCATTTTTCAGCAAGTGTTGGTGTGTAATAGCTGGATGGCCGATGCGCAACCTGTGAGTAATCACTGTTTCATGCTTGGAGAGTTTAAGCACAAGATAAGTAAATCTCACGTCTGGTTTTATCGCGGTGAGTTGGGTATTAGTTCTAGACCATCGTTCTTGCCAATTATTTATAATCTTATGGTTGATAGTACGTTTTAGGTTTTTCGTTTCATAAACTTTACATCTACCACTAGTTGTGTCGTTGCACAACGGGCAGCTTTATCGGACTCTTGATTACCCATCACACTTATGTGACTTGGAGTCCATATAAACGTTATTTGGCATTTCTTTTGTACATGTTTAATAGTGCTTGTATCCTCTGAGTTATAGGACCCATGGTATAAATATCTCTCAATCCTAACAGAACACTCATCGGGTTTGTGCCTACGACACATCTCCCAGCATTTACACATATTAAACAGTAGAGGCTAGCTTACCAGTTGGCGTACTGTTCCGCCGTATATATAGATGTGTTCTTGTGCAGCGTTCACGAATGAGATATATTTTTTTAAAGAAGGCACAATCCACTACATTTTACAGTTTTGGTACTGGTCCCTATTTCGTGTAAACTAGAAATTTGATCGACAACATTTATCCTTTAACAAGAATATGTGCGAAGCCCACGTCAGTTTGTCATCAAACGTCATACCCAAAATTTTTGTATGACGCAGACATCAAATGACACGGTCTTTTATCAACAGTACTGGATCATAGTACGGAGTTCTAAGCCTACAGAAAAAATTTCTTCTGAAAATATATAGCCTAGGTTTTCTCTATTTTTAATTATTTTATTTACAGACTCCAGCAGTTTGCGTGTTATTTCTCCTACACTTTTTCCCAAATACATGGTCGCCAGGTCATCTACATAGAGACATTTATAAACACACATATCTACATCTGCAGCCAAATCGTTAACATCAATAGCAAATAAGGTACAGCTCAGGGTAGAACATTGGGGTATTCCATTCTCCAGGATACAAGAAGAAAACAGATAGTTCCGCGCTCTTACCCGAAATCGGCGGTACGTAAGAAACGATTTAATAAAATTGAGCATGTTATCTCTGATTCCGTAGCTGTAATGTTTTTGCAATATTGCTATCGGAAACAAAAGTATAGAAACGATTGTATGAAGTTTTTTTTGGCTGGGCACAGACTTTTCACTGGTAAAGTAACGCATAAATTATTCGCCGACTTCAATTGCTTCTGTTGATTCATGCGTGCAAATTAAGTAATAAATTTGATTCTGGTCTCAAACCAAGGTGTACAATACCGGCACCTAGACCTTCAACATCTAAGTATTATACAAGGATATAATACCCTCGACGGTCCCATTTCAAAAAATTGTGTAAAGATTAACATGTTATGTCTACTTCGTCTATACTTTTTAATTTATTATTAATAACCGAATAACGAAATCTTGCAGGCAAAATTCTAAAAACGTTGACTATAATACAACGGATTTTTAATAATCTGTAGTTAAAAATTTTTTTGTCATTATCAAGTTGGTTTTGGTTTAGAGGCTTTAAAATATCACTTATTAAAACATATGCAATATTAAAAACCAGCAAGACACAATCAGTAGCATCAACGTCATTTTTGATAACTGGGTCAAAAGTCAGAGCCACAAAAGCAAGAGTTTCTTTTGACATTGTTTGAACTATAGTAAGTAAAAATTAGGAAATATAATTAAACAATGAAAACTCAACATTTCTAAAACGGTGAATCCAATTCAGCAGGAGTCCTCTAATGTGGTCATTTAAACCCGGTTATTGAAGCAGTTGATATTACTAATGCGGGGGTTATTTTTCCCAATACAACCCTATTGTGATTGATTACACAATCTAAAATTATTTGATAATATTGTAATTTTAATCCTTATCTTTCATTATTGGGTGTAATCTGACGTAAAGCCTGAGATAAGATGATAACCAAATTTTTTTTTTTCATTTTTATCATTTATACCTGTAACAAAAAACTTTAAGCAAATGATAGTCGGCGTCGCCACTTCATGGCGAAACAGATTTCTACAAATTATTTATTTTGACAATTCAGAGTACATGAAAATTGTCCATAAAGTGGTTCTTCTTCTTGTAGCTCAAATCTTTTGACTTCAGATTCAATTCTTAACGCAAAACTGTATAGTTTCGCCACAATAGCAATTTTGTGTGCAAGATTCAAACCGCTTGTTAAAACGATTTTCAAAGGTATTAACCAATAGTGTAATCAAGACCCAACAATAATATTAATACGATTCATAACATATGTATTTTAACTATTAATGAACAAATTCTAATTTCAACAAACATTTTTTTGATTTTTGATAACACCTTTTAGTCTTGCCGTTTTGAAGTTATCGCGGATAAAACAATCGGCGCATGCGCTCAAGTTCAGTGAACAACACTCTGTGTTACGGTTCTGTTACTCGAAGAGTGATCTTTAACTGGTCGAGGCACCAAAAGCTCGTTTTAATCAAAATCCGAAAGGCTTTCATGAACAACTTAACCAGACAACCAAATTACATTGATAATTGTAATTGACCCTTTGTGACCACTTATTACATCCCAATGAGTTTGTTGAATCTAAGTAATTAATTTATCTAGTTGTAATTCAAATCATACGTTTGGTTTATTGATTTTCTTGTACGTTTGGCATATATGTATAAGAGTTAACCATCTCAGATGAGCCACACAGAAGGAAATGAAAAGGACCAAAAGAAAGGAGCAGGGAAGAAACAAAAAAAAATTTAATGAGAGAAAACCCAAATGTATATGACAATTAACACAAAGTGAATAAAGGTTGAAAATTGTTCACCTGCAATAATTGCCCAACTAAGCACAATCAAGTTTAAATCTAATTTCATCCTTATTTGTAATTCCATTTAATACGTGTGGATGATTAGAAAATTTGGGGATTGGCAATACAGGATATCGTGCTCTCTCGTTGATATTTTACGCATACAAATACACTTGAATTAGCAACACATCAAAACAAGTAATAATCCAACATAGATAGCCATTGGTACCGAGCGAGACGGGTTCTTATCCTCCTTGAGCGACCGACTTAGCCAGCTCGCATATGTAACATTTCCAAATACCAATTCCTCGAGCCCCGTAATAGCCAAGAGGTTAACCCTTCCAATTACAATAGCATGTAGCAATAACGGTTCCAGAAGGAATTCGACAAATCATTGACTTAATCAAATCCAACATACATAAAATAAAGTAATCCCAAAAAATACGATTGGACAAAAAAAACTGTAATAATTAAAGAAACCCAATGTAACGAACTCTCGTGACGTGGCAAAAGATAGGTCAGTATGCTCACCTGCAAACGTTTATTTTAAACAACATCCAGTTTTATTTCTAATTATATATCTACTGTACTTAGCATTCCCCAACAGGCGGATTGTTGTAACAATTTCAGATTAATCAATCACACCGACTTATGTTTAAAATTTTATTGCGTAGGTTTTTGATACAAATAACGACTGTCCTCGTTGCCAGTCAAACACAAAGAGAAAGAAATGTAAACGAGCGCAATTGGATTTAAAAGTTGACCTTATCCTATTAAACCTGCAGTGAAAGCAGACAAAGCCGTAATAAGGAAAGTAACACGTATTCAGGACAATTTTAACGTTAGAAAAGTTAATGCTAATAAACGTGAATTTTTATCGTAACAGTTATTACTGTAAGTACTTTATTTACATAATTTGTTTTAAGAGTTTTCTTTTAATAATGTCAATGCTTGCTACCTTTTATTCATAATTTATTTAAAATTGAATTGTTATTGAATGTGTAACTATCTGTAAAGGAAATGGATCCAATCACGTATTTACTTTTATAAAAATTATTTTATCCGTTTATGATTAAACCCTTTATCTTTTTGTTGTGTAATAAAAAGTAACTATGTTTTTGTTTAACTTTTTTTCGCGGTATGTCTATATAAATGGAACATTTTACAAACTTTATCAAAAGTGACACGTGAGAAACTTCTTAGCAATTTTGTGATTGTTTGTTGTATATGAATTCTAATATTTGATTCTCTTTTTTTTAAACGAACTACATTGCACAACACAGTAATAAAATGAAATAGTGAATTAAAATTGGTTTGCATTGTTACAATTTATTTAAACAAGTTAATTTTTTTCTAGAAAATAATAATTTTTCAATTTGAAATAACACCCACTGACCACAGGCATAAAGGGTCGGGTTTGTTTTAGTTAATTATTGATAGTAGAAATACTTCAAAGCAAAACTGGGCGCCACCTACATTAAAAAAAAATACGTCCCAAATAGGGTACGGACTAAAATAAACTATTACCTTGAGGACAGATTAATATATTTTATGGAGCTTAGCTTTTCTACCTTGAGTTAACGACCACATACACATAAATTAAATAAACTACAGTTATAGCAACAAAACAAATTATTATTATATCTAATTAATGCTTTACAAGAAAACTAGTCGCAAACAAAAAAATTGTCTAACTTTCCTACTTGTTCAAAATGTAAGAGTAACTTAAGTAATAAGGCTTTTCGAGCACACGAGCCGTCACAGAACGGGTCTATAATACGTTGTACATTTGTTCAAGAATAGTACCAATTCGAAGTGTTTAAAGGTAACTAACGCTATATATTTGTAATGTGTAACGGTTGCAGTTCACAAATAATAAAAATAAAATAAAATGACGGCTCTAACAATTCAACCTATAAAAGAATGAATACAGTAATATTGGGCTTGAAGTAGCGCACTAAATGCGTGGAAGATCCCGTATTTATAAGCGTTAACACAGCAGTGTCCGGCTGAGTCGGCGAGATGGGGAGGTCCTTGAGAGAACTGGAAGAAATAACTGCTGCGTAACGAAGCGCCACCTGCTAAGTAACAAAGAGAAATAAAACCGACCAACAGGAATTCCATAGGTCTACTATGCTACAACGAACACACATCAAAGAGAAACAAAAGACATATAAATACAATTTAAAATAGTTAAAGAATCTGGGAGAAATAAGAGATTCTGTCGCATGAAACTTGCGTGCATTAGTAATAACTAATTAGTTATAGTTTGCGTTTAAATATGTCACAATTAAGTTAAGTTTTCGTTTATTAACCCCAAATTAAAAGTAGCGTACCAATTTAAAATTGGTGATTAAGGAAACTTAACGTACACACGTCACTTACACACGGTGACTTAAAAACTAGTATTACACTCGTTCTAATACGGAATGTAGCTCCCGCCAATCCAAAAGGCCTTTTGTTTTAGCTACTCCACAATAACAACGCCCCAACTCTGAGGGAGTTAGTGCTAACAACAACGAGCGTCGGTGGATGGAAACTACCCCGAATAACAATTCGTTTAATTGCTAGGTATACAACCGCTTGATGTCACGTGTGCTTGAGTTTCGAACGCATGCAAAATGAAAAGGTTCCCTAAAACAAGAACTTAGCTGTGTACTGATGCATGTAGATTTGATAAGGAAAGTCCTTGCTAACGACAGGCAGTTGACAGCTACTCAAAGATCAGTAGGATTGCTCTGAGGAAGAGAAGACGACACAGCTCCGGAAGCAGATTGTTGCTTTCGTAATAGCAGAAACGCCGCGTGCGCAACCCACAACCGCTAGAGTATAATCGGCCGTTCAGTTCCGAGATCGGCGACAGCGTGGTAACAGGCACGTTTTGTATAACAAGGGATACCTAATTTCTCGTTCCACAGCGCCCCCAGGAATTATCCAGACAGTAAGATATGAGTAGAAATAGCATACGTCCTAATTATCAATTAACACAACCACTAAACTAACCAAAGAAATAGCAAAGAAAACTACTTACGGCGTAATCGGTCGGATTTATATTTCCACACTAATTTATCGTGCAATTATTAAAGCCACATTAAAATTTTACATATAATTTTTAACTTCGTGAAGTACCGCCAATCGCCCAAAAGGAAGAGAGAGCCCTAAAATATCTGCCCATCATTTCGATTAAAAATTCTAAAAATACCGATCCACCAATACAAAAAATCGTTGCATGAGCGGTAAATTTGATTTTCGTCGCAACGTGCAACTAGAGTATTTTGAACCGTAACAGATTTAGTACGGTGATCGCTAGATAAAGATGGACTTTTCGCAAATGTCAAAAGTAAAAGTTGTTTGATGTAAAACTAACATTACAACTGCTTTGTGTCAATTGATTAAAAGGCAACAAATTCATAAGCCGGACAAAAAGTAAAATTTCCACTAGTAATCCACATAAAGAAAGAGACAATAGTTATTCAGCCAGTAGAAATTAGGAATTGTTCCACAAATTTTTGATTAGAGAGTCTTGAACCCAGTAGAACGTGTACAAGGTGAAATAACGCTTAACAAATAACACGGCGGCCATTTTTACTTACGATTTTCAAACAATTTTGTGAAACTGCGATTTAATATTTCTATAGATTATTTTTAAGGTTAGTTCCATATGTGGTAATACATTAACCTATAAGAAATTAAACAATGTAAAAGTGTTTCCAACAAAGAAATACTTTACCTCGTGTATTACCTTAAAAACCAACAACTTAGAAGAGAAGAGTGTTTGACAAGCAATAATTTTCGTATAAACGAGGATCGATTTGAACGCTTCTTTTTAAAGAAAATCTAAATCACAGGACGAGAAACCTACGTTTATATACAAATTAATTTCCCATAAGATTACTTCGCCAAAAATTACTGTCCAAGCACGTATTAACCTACACTTTAATTTAAAATAAATAACAATATTTTTGAACCAGACAGTTTTTAACACAAGTAAACGCGTGGGAATAATAAATGCGTAAGCATCTTAGTAACGTTTTGAAGTAGTAATCAAGTTCTAGCAAAAGATATCTTCAAAATAAATAGGTTTTGCTAAATTGGAGTAGATTTAAATTGGAAAGCGTAATATATTAGAGCTTGAAAAATTCTGGTTTTCCTTCGTATTTGCGTTTTTTAAAGTTATCGTAATGCAATAGGTAGGTAGGTTACATATTCTACATACATTGGTGCTGAAAATGTGGAATTTTATCAGAAAGGTCAGTGATCTTTTATTTATAAGCGTACTTCACGGAAAGAAAATAATAGTAATACATTTTTTGCGGCGCATTTAAGAAATGTATACAAGAGGAAAGTCTGCTTGAAAGATTTATATTAATAATTGTGCAACTTAGCACTTTGTTAAATGAGATCCTTTATTTCTTCTTAGTAAAGCTAAAGCAATAAATGTTAATTCAGTTTTGGTATCTCATAAAAAATTATGATTAGGTTTCAGGGAAATCCAAATAAGATAAAAGAAAAAGATTAATATTTTAGTCATATTTTAACCTAACCCATCTCAAATATTAAGGAAGTTCCATAGCCATATCAATAAATTACGATTGTCTAAAAAAAGAAAGGCGTTTTGCTTTATTGATTTAATTCCATTCTAAGTTCTTGTATAGAAGTCATTAAACCCTATTAATTATTATTTTGACCAATTTTGGTGTTTAGTTTCTTATTAAATATACATTTCAGTTTCTAAAGATTTTTCACTTTAAAATAACGTTTGCAAAAAAAATCTTATTTTTAAATCTTTAAGAGTCCTTTTATTACAAGAGTCATTTCATTTCAGTTAAGTATTTTTTAGAAAAATCATCAAAGTACAAAATGTACTTTTGTGTAATCTGCGGTTTCTTTAGATTTTTATGTTCCTTTTAATTATTACGTGCTTACACAAATTTGCTTACTTCTAGATATTTGATATTTTAAAAAAATTTTAGTTAAATGCTAATATTCTAAGAAAACACATATATTGGATCGTGCCACTCAAGTAGATGAATCAAAACGGTAAAAAAATGGTACTGATGAAGACTATGAAAACAAAACTACCTGTTAAAAGTAGATTCTTGCCATAAGAAAAAAGGCAAATATTTTACAATCTACACATATTCAAACTACAATAATGAAGTAATGATTAAATTATTAGATTTTCTATTATTTATTTTTATTAACTTAATTTGCGAGCACATTAATATAATGCATTTGTAATACACTTAAATATACGGATGTTACATCACTAGTGCTTGTCAGTTTTCCAGCTTCCTTAGACAAGCGGTTGCAGTAAATGAAGCTAAACAAGTCCCGTATGTTAAAGTCAAATATAATTTTAAAGAAAATGCATTTAAATTCTATAACATAAAACAGATATAGTATTTTTTAAAATTTTATTGTTTGGTGCTACTAATATTTCGCAAATGAAATAAAAAATATAATTTTTTAAATAATTGACTTTAAGAGTAACCCAATTTTGAATCAAAAAATTTTAAATTAATGTAATAATTGTCACAATACTTTGTCTATAATACTGGCACCAAGTAAATCCAACCAAAACAATGGCATTAAGTATAATTGAAAAAAAATTAAATTAACAACCGACATGAAAAATTCACCTTCAGCACCAAACTAACACCAAACAAAATCGTTCTTAAATTACTGTGCGTTTTGACGCTCCGTAATTACTACGATTTATACACCAATCGTTATTAAAACCATTGTCTACCGTTTAAATGATGATTTATATGAGTTTAATTTCTCACCAAATTGAACAAGATCTTAGACGAAGGTTAATGAATCGTTCAGAGAATTAGATTTTGTGTTGAGTGTCAACCGTAAAAGATGCCTTGCCGATTGATGCGCATTACAAACAGCCTTCAATAAATTTTTTATTATTTCCGGGAATTTTGACTTTTAGTTACCTTCAAAACAAAGCATCATAGGGAATAAAACGCAATCTTATATATCATCTCTTTTTTGAACTCTCGGTGCAACTACTCACCAATATAATTAGAGTGATCTGGGCAGTCAACAAATAAATCGTTTTTTCAAAGTATACAACGTCTGGAAAAATGTAAAAAATCTCTAAAATTTGAATAGAGCATAAAAAAATAAGATGAGTAATTCCTATAAATAAATTTTACACGAGCTTTCTTTACAAAGATATATGCTCTAAAGGACTCCGCTAGAAATGAGTTTTCCTTGAATAACTTTTTGAATTATAAGATTCACCAACTACTCTACAGAAGGTAACAGCTACTCATGCCTCAACAACGCTGTGGTGATAAAATCCTATACTGATTTTTAAGGAGCATCATTGGTAGTGTAATTAAAACAAAATCTGCAAAAGCAATAATTACAGTTGGTAAAAAAACCTGCTTTTTAGTAACATTTACTAAAACCCTCCTCATGTGAAATGACAAAGTAAAATACTTAAGAATTTACTTAGATGTATGAAAAAACGGACGCAATTAAAGGTTCGAAAGAAAGTTTGAGTCCTATTCTATAAAGTATGTAACGGTTGTAGTTCACAAATAAATAAAAATAAAAAGGAAGTGACGGCTCTAGCGATACAACCTAGAAAAAAAACAATAGTATTTGGCTCGAAAGAGCGCACTAAATTCGTGGAAGATCCCGTATTTGTAAGCGTTAGCACAGCATTGTCCGGCTTAGTGGGTGAGTTGAGGAGGTTCTTGAGGAAACTGAAAGAAATAAACTGCTGCGTAACGAAGCGCCACCTGCTGGATAACAGAGAGAAATAAAACCGACCAACAGGTCGTTCAATGGGTTTTACTTAAGGTCTACTACGCTACAACAAATACAAATCAGAGAGACAAAAACAGACATGTAAATACAGCAAATACAACTTAAAATATTAGAAGAATCGGGGAGAAGTGAGAGAATATGTCCCATGAATCTTGCGTGAATTAGTAACAACAAAATACTTAGAGTTCGCAATCAAATATTTATAAGTTCAGTTAAGTTTTTGTTGGTTACATTCCAAATTAAAGTTAGCGTACCAATTTAAGATTGGTGATTAAGGAAACTCACGTACACACGTCACTTACACACGGTGACTTGAAAACTAGAATTAAACTTGGACGAGTACGGTACGTAGCTCTCGCCAACCCAAAAGGCCTTTTAGCTTTATTGAAAGCGCTACAGCTTTGATGAAACTAGTGAAAACAAAACCGAACGTCGATGAGTAGAATCTACCCCAAATAACAATTTGCTTATACAGTAGAAATCAAAACGCACGGAAAGCAGCTCGTTTTTTTTTGAAATAGCAGGAACGCAGCGCGCGCGACCCTCAACCGGTGCAGTATAATCGGCCGTGGTAGTTTCGAGGTCGGCGACACCGTGGCAGTCGGCACGTTTCTTATAGTAAAGGATCCCCAATTGCAATATACAAGTAGAGTATGAGGTCAAAACACGTGCTAAAGCATACGTTGTAATTAGAAATTAACACAACTACTAGACAAACCGAAGAAATAGCAAAAGAAACCACTTACGGCAAAATCGGTTGGATTTATATATCCACACTAATTTAACTTGCAATTATTGAAGCTACATTGATATTTTACGTGTAATTTTTAGCTTCGTGAAGCACTGACAACTGCCCAATAGAAAGAGAAAGTCACAAGATGTCTGTCCGTCGTTTCGATTAATATTGAGAATAAATCAATGCACTAATGAGCAAAATCGTAGCATGCGCGGAAAATTTGATTTTCGTTGTAACGTGCAACTCTCGCGACCTACGTACGGTTTGAGTATTTTGAACGGTAACAAGTAATTTAAACTTAGAAATATTACAATGCAATTATAATCGTAACAAACGCTTGTTGCCATGTTTATAACCGTTTGCTACAACAAAATGTCTTCAAGCAGACAATATACTACACTTTGACTCTAAAGATATAATACGTTAGATTTATTTAGATTATGTTCAGTTATAGTACAGAACCCTCACTTAACGTCTTACAGAATAAATTTGTACATAAGTATTTTTAATCTTTCCACCTACACAGCTATCAAACCAAATGTAAACGTCTACTTTTAATGCTCAAAGATACAATTAAAAATTGTAGTTTGAAAATAAAAGAACCGTAAAAAAATTACATACAGGGTGTTAATTAAGTATGTATCTTAAATTAAACAAACGATTTTTTGAGTAATTTTAAGATAAAAAGTTTATATAAACCTAGGTCCGTTTTCAATTACTTTCTGAAATACAGGGTGTTAAAGTTCCGAAAAGATTTACGTATAAATACCAATCCGCTGAACGTATGCAAGAAACCTCAAACCGAGGGCAAGGTCACGGCAGTGGCTCTATAAACGCCACATTCCACGGTAATCTTTTGAGCGTACAAATTAAATTGTCTTTACATAGTATATTATCACCGCGTGTAAACAATTATTGTAAGATTGTTTTAAAGAACTTGTAAATACGACAATATACAGGGTGTTAATTAAGTATATACCTTAACTTAAACAGACGATATTTTGAGTAATTTTAAGATAAAAAGTTCATATAAACCTAGGTCTGTTTTGATTCCTTTCTGAATTACAGGGTGTTAAAGTTTTTTTAATAAAAATTAATATTTAATAATATTTCAGAAACGACTTGGAATATTTTTTTGAAATTTTGCATTTTGTAATAGTTAATAACAATAAAGATTTTGCTATTGTTATAACTTTTAATTTCATCAGTGACGTGCACACAGTAATCCAGATGTGCAATTTAAGAAATACTTTTGGTACGCCACAGCTTTTTCACAAAATAAATACTAATATTATATTCCTTTTTCAATTCTAAAACAAAAAGTTTCTTCAGTTTTTTTCGTTAGATACATTGTTATTGAGGAAGAAAATAAAATTAGCTTAATTGCATATCTCTGGGAGAGTGCGGAATTCAATGATGAGGCGGCTAGATGGTTGTATTGAAGCTGAAGGGGGCCATTTCCAGCATCTAATTTAATGTTTAATATAATGTTTCTTTGTTATTGTTACATAATTTTTATTATAAATTATTACTTAATCAAGTATTATTTTCCAAGGGATATGGGATTATGGTCTGCAATTAAACTGATTTTATTTTTTTCCTCAATAAACATGCATCTAACGAAAAAACTGGAGAGACCTTTTTGTTTTAGAATTGAAAGATAAATTTAATATTAATTTTTATTTTGTGAAAAGTAGTGGCGTACAAATAGTTTTTCTTAAAATGCACATGTGGATTACTGTGTGCACGCCACTAATAAAATTAAACAGTTAAAACTTATAGAAAAATTTTCATTGCTTTTAACTATTACAAAATGCAAAATTTCAAAAAAATATTTTAACCCGTTTCTGCAATATTATTAAATATCTATTTTTTTGTATTTTAGCACCCTGTATTTCAGAAAGTAATCGAAAACGGACCTACGTTTATATAAACTTTTATCTTAAAATTAATTTATTCTGTAAGACGTTAAGTGAGGGTTTTGTACTATAACTGAACATAATCTAAATAAATCTAACGTATTATATCTTTAGAGTCGAAGTGTAGTATATTGTCTGCTTGAAGACATTTTGTTGTAGCAAACGGTTAGAAACATGGCAACAAGCGTTTGTGACGATCATAATTGCCTTGTAATATTTCTAAGTTTAAATTACTTGTTACTGTTCAAAATACTCAAACCGTACGTAGGTTGCGAGAGTTGCACGTTACAACCAAAATCAAATTTACCGCGCATGCTACTATTTTGCTCATTAGTGCATTGATTTATTCTAAATATTAATCGAAACGACGGGCAGACATCTTGTGACTTTCTCTTCCTATTGGGCGGTTGTCGGTGCTTCACGAAGCTAAAAATTACACGTAAAATATCAATGTAGCTTCAATAATTGCAAGTTAAATTAGTGTGGAAATATAAATCTAACAGATTTCGCCGTAAGTGGTTTCTTTTGCTATTTCTTTGGTTTGTCTAGTGGTTGCGTTAATTTCTAATTACAACGCTGTCTGGATAACTCCTGCGGGAGCTGAAACGAGCAATTGGGGATTCTTTACTATAAGAAACGTGCCGACTGCCACGTTGTCGCCGACCTCAAAACTACCACGGCCGATTATACTGCACCGGTTGAGGGTCGGGCACGCTGCGTTTTTGCTATTTCAAAAAAAAAACGAGCTGCTTTCCGAGCTTTGTCGTCTCGTCCTTCTCATGCGTTTTGATTTCTACTGTATAAGAAAATTGTTATTCGGGGTAGATTCTACCCATCGACGTTCGGTTTTGTTTTCACTAACTCCATCAAAGCTGTGGCGCTTTCAATAAAGTGGGTAAAGTTAAAATGCCTTTTGGGTTGGCGAGAGCTAACTCGCGAAATCATATGACGGCTTTCTAAGGGTTTTTGTACAATTGTTCTAGCGAACTAGCAACATGTGGGGTTTTTAAAAAGTATTTTTTGTCGTCTATCCGGTTCTGCACAATAAACTGTGAGTTGCTATTTAAAAAGTTTGATGTGACGTCATTTCTTTTAAAACCAGAGGTAATACTAAAATACGACGGGCTGAAAAGATGTCCTCAGAAATAAATTTGACGTGTCTGAGTTTTTTTAAATTATCGATGCGGCTGCAATTGACTCTGTTTCGTCGGTGTTTGCCTATCCAGTATAACAAAATAAAGGGAGTAGTAAGATTAAACGGAAAGATATCCACAGAGTTTAAAATAAAAAAGGGGGTCAAACAGGGCGACAGCCTAAGCCTTCTTGGTACCCTACATAAACAAAATATAAAAAAGCTAAAAATAAAACCAGACGAATAAGACTGGGGTTCAAATATACACGAGAAACCTAATATACAATAATGACATGGTGTTAATATCAAACAAAGCAAATGTTTATTCTAATACGGAAAAACTGTCTACGAGAGAAAAAAATAGAAATAAGCAGACACAATAGCAAAATCCTACACGTCACAAAAGAAGAAAATGAAGAAAACATAAGCATAAATGGTCAACCACTAAAAGTAGTAGTAGTGAAAAAATGCGAATACATGGGTGTAATGATCAACAAAGATAGAAAGATACACCAAAAAATACAAAAAAGAAGAACAAAGGAAAACATAGTCTACTGCCGGATAAATACTAGGGGTAGGTAAAAAAAAACTGAGTACTAAATCTAAACTACATTTATACAAAACCATCTATAGATCAACATTTAACTATTGGTCAGAATCATGGACAATGATAGACAAACACAAATCAAAAGTTAAATCAATAGAGAAAATGTACCTTCGTAAAATAGCAGAAAAAAACAAAAAAATTGGTGCGAAATAGAAATATCAGAGAAAAATTAAGTCCAAAGCCCCTAGAGGAAATAGAAGGAAACCAACTGAACTGGCATGGCCGACTAATCCGCATGCAAGTAGGAAGGATACCTAATAAAATGTTTAATTTAAGATCAGAAGGAATGAGATATTGAGATAGATTAAGAGTCCAATGAGGAGAAACAATGGAAGAAAAGAGGAAAAGCTATCATACGGAATATGGCAAACAATGGATTAATCACCCAACATCGTGAGGTACTAATAGGAACTAAGAGAAAGAAGAAGAATAATACCTTGACAATATGAGAAATTGAAGTTATGTAAACAAGCGAGCATAGTGACGGTTATTAGGGCACAAAGAATAATGGGACACGAATAAAGAATACTGAAGCATATATTGGAAAAAAATAATATGGATAAAAGGGAAGGGAACGACCAAATCGAAAAATTAAAAATTGTAGGTGTCTAATTGGAAAGGAATGGCAAGAAACTTTGGAATGAATTTGTAAACCGAACTAAGTTAAAATTTGTGGTTTGATTACAAAATAAACGTTAAATAAATGCCAATTTCCAAGACATTCCAAATCGTCGTCTTGTGAAAAGTAATTTAAAAGGATGTCAAATTTTTTCGTAGTCTCAACTTTTTTCTAAATAACATAAGATGTTGTTACTGGATCAAAAAGCTACACAAACCTGCAATAAACGCCGGCTGTATTACGTGATAAAACGTGAATATACTAAAAAGAAACCTGAAATGAAAGAACAGTTTCTTTATGAAAAAGCAAAATACCGTATGCGTTTCTAGCTTTATAAAAAAAATTGAGAACTTCGGTTTAAATTTTGCGTTAATTGTTGTTCATGTATAATTCAAGTGTTGAACGAGTTTTGAAAATTAATTTATGGTAGAACCTCTACCACCGAATTATCCTTGATATAGGTTCAATTTGTAGGAAATATGAGGTACTTTAGTCATTAAACGTTTTGTTAGTGTAACAACTAAAATTTACATAATCTTGAATGTTTATGATAATGGTTTACTAATACAATTTAAGATTACAATAACGAATTTAGTTTCACGTATAGCTGCTACAGTTAATAATTAAATTATTTAAAAAAAAAACAGGTTGAAGTTTGTATTTGCATCTGTTTACCAATTATGGAATCCAATTAATTTGTAGTAAATTGAAATAAGTAATCACACAAATTTAGTTTGTTGTTTTCCAATAAACTCAAACATGCAATCATAGATCAATTGATGTCTATATTCAAGAGTGCCATAAAAACAAAGTCGTCCATTTGTTAGACTGAATTCAAAAAATCAGGAATCGATAAAAGTAAAATGTAAGAAATAAAAACATTTATATTTAGACATTTGATGTTTCAGACACGATTGTGTTTCCATTTTAAATCCACTTTTGATATAAAAACGCTTTTAACCTGTACAATGTGTCAAGAGCGCTTGTTTCTGAAAGAAAAACACCTGAATTTCCTTCAGAGCAGTGAAATAATATACGTTTAATTCTAAAGGGTTTTAGTAAGTATTTAGTGTAATATTGATATCATAGAGAGTCTTCGGGGTTACAACTAATCGCCATCCCGAATTTTGGCAGAGTTACTAAAATTGAGATAGCGCAAGCGTCTCGACGCCGAGGGTTAGAACGCCAGGACGCCAACCAGTCTGTCTACGGACGCCAAGGTCGTACGTCCACCCTTGTTAACTTACTAGTTATTGAGACACTCTGTATTTTAAAATGAGTGCGCGAAATTCCGAAGGAAAAATTACTAAATAGCAATACTAATTTTTTTTAATTAAAAAAATTGTGCAAATTTTGCAAAACGATAAAACGTAAGTAAGTAACATGAACTCTCTCTCTATTAGTGCAAAGTTATTTTTCTTTAAAAAAAAAAGTTGTTTTTATTGGTGCCTTAAAGATATTGACAAGGACTAATGCATAATAATTTAGAAAATTAACCTTGATGGAATTGATCTTTACCGCAAGTATAGAATGCAACGTTTAGAGTTGCTTATTTTCGGCACGCGATGGTTTTTATAAAAATAATTCCAAAGTTAGATTTTCATTACCCTCCTTTATAAACACCCTATACTTGACTATGACCTTGTAACAAAATATTTATTAAGGTCTTGAGGTCATTATGAACTCGAATGCACACGTAATGTTTTTCTTTTGTAATCAAATATCGACGTTTCGGTTACTAGTTAATGGTGCACTTTTTTTTACCCCAAATACAATTTTATTATGCCATGGTACACAAAAATAAATCTCTTTGTTAAAATAGATGAATCTAGAAACAAAATACAATTGAGAGACAATTTGTATTCTTGATACGCACGCAACAAAACTAATAGGTTCATTCTAGATGAAATAAGGACGGAGAGAATCGTTGGAAATATTGACATATAAGTTAATTGATTACAGACAATCACAAAAGCAGCTTGTCAACAGCATCTGGTCCGTTTTATGACGTTGTAGAGACTAAATACATTTGGACAATGTCCAATTGCTTAAAAAGTCACTAATTACTTTAGAGATTCTTGCTCATTTATAGTCAAAATAGATTTTTCCACCATTATATTATTTTGGTTCTAAAATAGATTACCATTCCATAAATATCTAGCAAATATTATTATTTTCGTTAAAATTGAGGCAAGCAATGCGTAATGGTATTTGCATTGAATATTTCACATTTCATTAAACATTCTCTGTACGTATGAACAAATTTAAGCTCCTGTTTGTTTTTTTTACTATTTTGTAACACAATACTATTTACACCATTAAATAATACACATATTAACGTTTCTATTTCTGCATTTTATTGTTCTAACTCGTATTGCTTTGTTTTAGATTATTGACTACTTTTCAAATATCAAAAGTTAATTTGCTGGAGTAAAAATAATTTACTTTTTATTGTTGTTTCAATCAAATTTTTATAATTTTTATACGATTCGTTTGAAATGTAAATACAGTAATGCACAAGCTAAATTAGCATGAACTTTGTAATTTATAAGTAAAAATTTTAAGCAATTACTTATTTAGCGTAGTACACAAACAAGATGGAATTTAATATTCCCCCATCAAGCTATCGTAACCCGGAAAATATTTAAACTAATTTCAATAAAATTAGCGGTTTACTAAATACTTCGCTCGTGTTTATTACTGGATGTAGATTTTTAGTATTTTTTAATAAAACCTTTTTTAGTTAGAATTGGGTTTTATTTATAAATTTCAAATTAATGTTGAATTTTTACGTGAATATACTAATAAAAGTTGTTAAACAAATCAAAATTTAGAATTTCTGAAATTTTAATTACCAATCTTTATTATTGTTATTATTATCAATGCAAAACAAAGCATATTTATTGAATTTTAATATATTACAATCAAATTTTTTTGCTTGACGTTTGACAATAATCAGGAGTTACAACATTAGATGAAAATAAAGTTAATAATAAAAAATAAGAAGTAGTAGGTTTTTTGGGTTGTTGAAAACATAGTGGTGGAGTAAAGTCAGAAACGTATTGGTCATCTTACACTATATCACCTTGTCACGTTTCTTTTCTTTAACACTCTGTATATATACTTTGTGAATGTAATTGTATAATTTTTTCTCAAATAACCTGAATCTTCTATAGAATTCTGAAAGAGGGTTTTCAGGTTTATTAAACTGTTTTAAACAACGTTCCGACGGGATTAGTCCAGTCTTTGTCAAGGCATCTAACAATAGAATGGATTAGAACCTGAAGAATCAATTTTTTTTCGTTGGTCTAGTGAAACATCAACAACAGTAATAAATAATTTAATAATTATACATCTAATTAATGAAATGTATACTCGGACAGAGGTTTTTTTTTTACGTTTGTTGGTTTGAGTATACATATGTCTTTTATCCATTTTAAAGAGTTTTTTTTGGAGTATTTTTTCTAAAAGCTTTGAGATGAGGTAGCAAGCTAATAGGTCTGTATGAGCTAGCTTCAGTATTAGGTTTGCCTTGTTTCTGTATAAGTATAATCTTCGCTACTTTCCATAGGGCAGGTGCGTAATTAGTTCTTATTACTGCGTTAAAGATAAACGTGATCATTTTGATTTCTTTATTTGGTAACTCCTTTTAGATACACCCAGTTATTACGTCGTACCCGGGTGCTTTTTGTTGCTTAAAGTTTTAATTATAACTTCATGAACTGTAAAGAACGGCAGTGGTAGTGAGAACTGCAGGGGTGCATTAAATATTCAATTTTTGTTCATTGTAACTTGGTCGCTTGGTAAGGGTTGAAAGACACTTTCGATGTAATGGGCAAATGCTTCAGCTTTTTCTGCATCTGTTTTGGCCCATGTACCATTTGGTTTCCGGATTAGTGGTATTGGTTGTATAGGTTGTTTTAGTTGCTTTGTCACTTTTCACAATGAATAATCACTAATTTCTGTTGCTGTTAAGCCTTCAAGGTAATCTTTAAACATATCTTCTTCATAATGCTTTAACATCTTCTTTAATTTTCTAGCTGATTTGTTGTATTTTTTCTTTTCATCTAGGTAACTCTATGTTTCTATTCTCTTCTTAGTCTTCGTTTCTCAGAGATTTTATTTAAAATTTTGATGGGATAGTCTCGAGTTTTAGGAAAGGTTTTTTGTTGGCAGAGTTGCTTTTCATGCTGCTTTTTGGATCAGGCAGGTTAAGTTTTCAACAGTTGTTTTGATATCTACATCGGTTTTAAGTAGAACATTTAAAAAGAGATTTTCATCTAAGAGTTCTTTAAAAAAATCCCGGTCAGTTTGTTTGTTATGCAATTGTGGAGGTTTATTTTTGAATATTATGTGTACGCTTAAAGCAAGTGTGACGGAGGAGTGGTCTGAGACTAGATCTAAGTTATCTACAACTAGTATGTAAACATAACCAATGTCTTTGGTGATAAACAAATCCAGTAAGTCTGAAGTTTTTGTTAGGTTCTTGGGCCAGTACGTTGGTCTTCCAGCAGAATGGTAATTATGATGTTCTTCTTCCATAACTTTACTTAATACTTTTCCTCTAAGACTACGTAACCTTGATCCTCATTGGGGGTTTTTGGCATTGTAATCTCCTCTAGAGATACATTTTTGTCCTAGGGTCTGGAAGTATTCTACAAATCCTTCTTTATTGGCTCTAAATCTAGGAGTGCCATATGCTGCTAATACAACTAAAAAACCAATCTAATCTTCTATCATTACCGATGTGGCTTGCATGTAGTCATTGCTAAATTAGTTTAGTACATGGTGTTTAATTTTGTTATTTATAATTAAGGCAGTTCCGTTTCTGACGTTACCGGGTGGGTGTTTAGTGTTGTATACTTGAAAACTTGGAATTGTAAAGTGAGTGCGTTCCGTAAAATAAGCTTCAGTAAAATGTCGATCGTATTACCTTGACGATGTTGCGTTAGTTCGTTCGCATTCCATGGGTCTATTTTTAATTGTGCCATTATTAGTATTGTTATTGTAGGTTGGTTGTCTTAATAAGGTAATTTCATTAGTGAGTATATTATTACTGTGTCTCATATTTTTGCTTCTATCATCCAGTCCTGGATTGTTTTATATTGTGCGGCAATTGTTTGTTGCAGGAATTGTATGGTGCTATTTACTTGAATCTGGAGTTGGTTAGACCTCCCTAGCTTGCGCTTACGTCCGTTCCAATCTTTTGGTACTATCTATATCTCTCACTGGTGTAGGATGCTTGCGTGTTATTTTGTTTTATGACTGAAAATTCTGTGAGCTTCAGTATGTGTTGCTCTGCTGGTTTTTGACTTAGCTGTCGCACAGCATAATTTGGTGTGATATTTGGAAAACGCCTATCTAAAATTTTGCGTGCACATCATGTTTAAATTACATTTTATTTTTACTCAATTTGAGGAAATTCAATGTAATTAGACGCCTTTTACTTTTTAACTATTTATATTTGCTCAAGATTTCGTCCGACACCTAAGTGAAAATTTAATTTAATAATAGGTATGTTTCCGGTGTTGAACTCTACCATCAGTAAAAATATAGCCTAGCGGTAGAAGTGTCAATTTAACAAACTGAACCACCGTAGGCGCACTGGTTTGAATCCAGTTGGCGGCGAGAGATTGTATTAAACCAATTTAAAAAAAGGCAACAACAACGAATTTATAATATAAATAGTTATGTTTTATTGTACACGTTGTTACTACAGATAGTTAAATTAACATTATTCTCAATGTTACTTTTTTAATGTAACAACTGTTAACACTTTTTACCTTGACATAATCTGTAGTATTAACATTTAATAAACGTTAAACTGCTTTAAATGGAAACGTTACAATGTAACAATGTGATGTTAACATTTTGTTAATGTAATGTTTTTATGTTTAGAGGGTATTTTACAAGGTGTGTTGTTAAATCAGTCTTTGTTCATAAATGAAATGTTAAATTTAGTGGTTAGAAAAAAAAAATTTTAAGGAGTTTTTAGAAAAATGGTAGACCTGCGCGAGGCTAGAAAATTTTGAAACCGAAACTATTTGCATCAACTTTTAATCTTTTTATTGATTGGGGTTTACTTTAGTACCGGTTTATCAAATCAATGGTTACTAATTGGGATCAGTACGTTACTTGTTTACAGAAAGATTTTTTCCCCGTAGATTATGAATTTGACTTTGACGAATTTCGTTATAGAAGTCAAAGCGCTAATATTAAACAATATATTGGTTGAAGAGATGTTTCGTCGGTTACATATACCTAAGTCAGAGGGTGAAATTCTAGATCAAACTATTTGAAATTTAAATTCATATTTTGCTGATGGTGTTTACTTGTGTGCAACAAATTATATTTGGTAGGCGGTCTTCCTTGGCTTCTTTTATCGCTGCGTGGCCTCCATTCCAGTAATCTCCTCGTCCATCAGTCGTCGCACATCCGGGCTATGTGGCCTGCCCAGTTCCAATTTAGTGTAGCTATTTGGTTGATGACGTCCGTCACTCCTGTTCTTCGCCGTAATTACTCGTTTCTAATGTGATCTCTCAGGCTCACTCTAAGCATCGACCTTTCCATTTTTCGTTGTACGACCCTTAGTTTTTTTGCGGATGTGGATGTTAAGGTTAATGTTTCCGCTCCGTAGGTAAGAACGGGCAGAATACACTGGTCGAACACTTTTCGTTTTAAGCAGATAGGAATGTCACTTCTGAAGATATACCTGAGTTTCCCATAGGCAGCCCATCCAAGGTTGATCCTCCTACGCAGCTCGCAGGTCTGATTGCCCTTGAAATGCGCATCTCGTGACCTAAGTATACATATTTATCGACCTCTTCGATTTGGGTGTTTTCGATCTTGATACGTTCACTCAAAACCAAATTAGTCATGATCTTGGTTTTAGAGAAATTAATTTTCAAACCATTCTCGGCGCATGCGTGGTTAAATTCGTTAAACATTTGTTTTATTTCCCCGAGATTGTCAGCTACAAGGACTATGTCGTCAGCAAATCTGAGGTGATTAAGATTCTGTCCATCTATGGTGATACCTCTTGAGTCCCAGTCGAGCTTTTTAAATGCATGTTCTGATACGGTTATGAAGAGTTTTGGGGACATAGGGTCTCCCTGTCTGGCCCTTCTTCCCACTTATAGGTTGGCTGCTTTCGTGTAATTTAATCTACATAGTTGCGTTATTGTATATGTTATAGATCAGTTTTGAGTACCTATAATCTACCCGACACTCCTCCAATGCTTTAACCAGAGCCTTTAACTCGACCGTATCAAAAGCCTTATGAAAGTCTATGAACAAGAGCGCCAATAGTCTATTGTACTCAACTGTCTTTTCGATGAGAGTCTTCATACTTTGTAAATAATCATTAGTTCCAAAAGCAGATCGAAAACCGGCTTGTTCTTTTGGTTGGTAGAATTCAATCTTTCTCTCCAGTCTTGATGTGATCACTCTCGTGAATAATTTATATAGGTGGCTTAAAAGAGTTATGGGGCGGTAATTTTAAGGTCTGTCTTATCTCCTTTTTTGTGGAGGGGTATGGTGGATGCCTCTTGCCACTTTTTGTGGAATAGTGCTATTCTGCAAGCAAAGATTAAATAGTGTTCGTATTTTCTGTAGCAGAAGGGGCCTCCAACCTTTATTGCTTCCACGATCACCTCATCTTCTCCAGGTGATTTATTATTTTTCATCTTTGACAAGGCTCTACGAATCTCCTCGATGGTGATTTCTGGTATCTCCTCTGAGCCTTGATTGATGATGCCTTGCCTACGTGTTAAAATGTTGGGGTTTACCTTTTCTTTCTGGCGGCTTGTGTATAGTTTGCGGTAAAACTCCTCCACAAGATCGATCATTTCTTCTCGATTTGATGTGATCTTACCTTGTTTGCTTTTTAATTGAATTATTTCAGATTTGCCCGTAGACAGTTGTTTTCGTAGTACTTTTGTGCTCTTGTTTCTCTCTATTGTTTCTTGGATCTTTTTGCTGCGGTAATTTCTAGCATCTCGTCTGATCGTCTTTGATATTTCTTTATTTATTGCTCTTAATTCTTCGTTGGTGCTGTCTCTGTTACCTCTCATTTTGCCACGCTCTAACATTAGGGTTTTTGTCTCTTTACTAATTTTTTTTCTTCCTTTTCAGTTTTAGGAAAAAATCTATCTTGGCTTTCCTTCAATGCATCCAAAACAGCAGAGTTTAAGCTGTTGATGTCTGTGTTTGAATAATTACTATCTTGTAATAGGTTGACAATATGTGCTTGGAACGCCTGGGAATCTGTCGGTGTTGTTTGTGAAGTTCTGGCTTTTTTTTTTACCAGTCTGTATCTTTCTTTACGAAGTTCCAGCTGTAACTTACATCTCACCTTCCTATGGCCACTTCCGGTCTTACAATTGTTAAGTACCGTTACGTCCTTCACTAGTTGATTTTTGTCTGCAATAATGAAGTCTATCTCATTACGGGTTCTGCCATCTGGGCTTTCCCAGGTCCATCTCCTGTGTGGTTTTTTATAGAAAAAACTGTTCATTAGGTATAAGTTATTTTGTAACAAAAAGCTTATCAATGATTCCCCTCGATCGTTTCTGCCTTCAAATCCGAATTTGCCCAGGCATACCTCTGACTCATTCTTTTTAAAACCAGTTTTAGGGTTAAAATCTCCGCAGATTACATAAAGAAGTAGATAATATGCTTCAATTAGGTGTAATCAGGAATCACATAGCTCTTGGTGCAGTTCAATACATTTGGTCAAAAAAAAAATCTTGTGAATTTTGACTTTGTCATGGCGCTAGGAAATTAAATAGTGTCACGAAAAAAGATACATTTTCTCTCCCTTGTACCGATGCTATTTTGAGTCGTTTTAACAGAGCTCAATATTTGTCTAGTATAGATCTTTGTAAAGCTTTTTGGCAAATACACTTGGAAGAATCTTTACCCTCTAATACCGCTTTTTGTGTACCGGTGAAAGGTTTATTCTAATTTATAACTATGCCTTTTAGACTATCAAGTAGTCCTCAGTCTATGCAAAAATGTATGAAGCGTGTTTTAGGCCCTCTTGTGCTTAATGAAGAAGTTTCTGTTTATTTTACATTATTACATTGCTACAGAGACTTTTAAAAACTTTGAGTAATCGTTTAAAAGAAACTAGTATTACAATTAATTTTGAAAAATGTAAATTTTGTAGGTCTACTCTTAAATTTTTAGTTTTTATTTCGTGATAACAGGGATTTGCGTACTGACCCTGAGAAAGTTTCGGCTATTGTTAAATTTCTTATTCCTAGAAATACTACAGAAGTCAGACGTCTTATTAGTTTAATAGGTTATTATAGACGCTTTATTTTAGATTTTTTCAATTGTCTGCTTCGATTACGACTCTTATTAAAAATAAATAATAAAAATATTTATTGGATTACAGAAACCGAATCTCATTTTAATGAAATAAAAACTAGTATAACTACTGCTCCTATTTCAAGATCTTCTGATTTCGAATCTACTTTTAAATTCAAACCTACGTTACTGATTTAACTCTTGACGTCGTTTTCTATCAAATTTATAATGACTCTAAACATTTAGTAACGTATGCCATTCGTACCTTGTCATCTACTCAATAAATAATTCGGCTACAGAAAGAGTGTTGTTACGAATGATTTTTGGTATCGAACATTTCTAAGCTCTGTTGAAGATACGCCTTTTACTGTTGTCACATTTAATTTTTCTTTTATTTGCTCGAATAAATGGGTTAATTTGTGCGTTTATAAAGCCGTTATTAGCCGTACGCAACTAATCGGCTAACTAGTAGATCAACCGGTTGACAAAAATGTAGCGGGGTATTGTTAAATTGGAGCTATAAGCCGTGACCGTGTCACAACCCTGCAACTGCATGTTCAAATGTTTGTGTTTTAATATTGTTGAAGACATTGCAGTAGATGTAGCCTATTAGCTTTAGAAAACCGACTGTGTGCGCATCTAAATTATAGGTCCATCCCATATAAACAATATAAACAAACAATGTCATTTATTATTGAAAACTTATTTCAGGTATTCACTGTGGAATACAGAAACTTCCATATTAGTCTAAAAGCAAATTCAGTGATATCAATGTCTACGTAAGTAGGAAACTTGTCAAATGAAAGTTTACTCATTTAAAATTATTAGCACAAAATCATCGAAAAGTGTGTATCATAATTCTTTGTTTAACCTGCTCACTACCATAAGGTGTTTTTCAAAATTTCTGATTTTCTTCATTTTCTTTTTTAATAGAAAACTAAGAAAAAGAAAAAACTAAAAAAAACAAACTTGATATCAGAAAAATTAGTAGTTTTGGAGCTAGAAACCATACACAATTTGCTAATATTATTTGCATTCCCTGAATAACCGTCAAATTAATATATTTAAAATAAGATTCTGTAAATAGTTCTTCATACTACTTAACGTTAAATTATGCAATTTAATTAAATTCGATACTTTTTAAGACATCGATTTTTAAATACTATTTTGGATCAATAACGGCTTTTACATATTTATAGTTTTTAAGTTAATATTTGAAATATCAAACTCAAATTTTATCTACAGTTAAGGAGGTAACGACCTTACCTGTCCGTAGTTTAAAAGTTGACATTCGTTATACAGAGTATGAGAAAAAAAATGTTAAATTTTGTAATCAAAATAATAAATTACTCGATAAAATCAAATGGAACATCCTGTATATTTTTTTATCGATGTAGAATTAAATACTCTACAACTTTGTTATTCATATTTGCCTACCAGAACCCAACCGTTAGACGAGAATAATTCTTAGAAATCTTGTAATTATTCGAAATATGTTCTTGTCAGATGTTGATATGGTGATGTACCCGATAAGGATGGAATTTGTTTTTTTGTATTACCATATTTGCATAGATTTTTAAAACTCTAACTTTATCTGCTGTTTGTCGTACTCAAATAGTAGGATTCTCAACTGCTGATAACGATAACTATGGCAAACTGCATATCTTCTTCAGTACAAACATGTTTTCTAGTTTTGTGCTCATTGGTTTTATGAGTCTCAGCTTGGGGATATTTTGCTTTATATTTATGAGCTGCTAATAAACAATTTCCATTTGATTTTCCGGTGGTATAAACCATACTAACCAATTCTGCTCTCAAAAACTGAGTCATTATTAATTTACAATACAAAGATACAATAAAATTGAATAGATTGGACACTAATAAACTTTTGGCGCCCAGTTCATAGCCTACTGAAGTTTTCGATGTTAATTTTCGATAAAAATGATTTTTACGGCTAACAGTGGATAATTGGTAAAAATATATTTATAGCAAAGCAAAGCAATTTGCACTATTTTTTGCAGGTAAGCGAATAGTCTCTGAAAAACTGCCAGAGTGACTGGAGTAATAGTGTTTTAAAGAGAGCGTGTTACATGGAATCAAGTCATGTTTAGTTTAAATCATATTATTTATATGTAAAACTAAAATTATTTTTCAAAAACGAAAAGGATTCTTAATAAAATCCGACACAATTAAACTACAAACATATACGTAAATGTATTGGTTGATGAACAATCACGTTGTTTGACGAGGATTATCATAAAGAAACACAAAATCTAAAGGTAGAACGTGAAGTATTAGACAAGGCACGCCGCTCGAAAGCAATTGCTTCATTCCCAAGTGTCAGCTCAATAAAATGTTTTTAATTAGTGAGCTTAAAGTTTCAGTTATGTATTTGTCTTTTTGTGGCAGTATACAAAACAACTAGCACAATGCATAAAAGTATCAAAATTTTTGACACATTAAAAAGCGACGCCAACTAAAAAAATATTTTTCTGTTTGGGAGCTTATAACTTGAGTTGTAGATTGGTTCTTTTGGAACAATATTTAGAACAACTAAAACAGTGTAAACAGTATCGCAATGTGGAATTTTAAGGTTCTATTTAAAAACTATTTAAATGAGGCAATGTTTCTATGGAACAATTTAGTACAAACTAAAAACAAACAGCACAAACTTAAAAATCCAAAATTTTTAAAGACAGGGTTTCAACTTAACAAACGTAATTTCTGGATTTAGTTATAATGAGTACATTCAAACATAAAAACGTAAATCTAGAACAAAGAGTACATTCCAGGCCGGACAAGAGATTTTGCCCAATGAATCATAAACATTGTCGCTAGTATAAACTAAGAAATGCCAACAGTTAACTGTAACGACAGTGAAATAGTATATGTGCATTATCGTCATCAGAAGTGGTAGCAAGCCAAGTATTTTTGAACAGTAACATACACGCAACGAAAGAACACCTGATGCGCATTTAGCATCCACTGTCGTTACACTTAACTGTTGGCATTTCTTAGTTTATACTATTTGTATAATGTTCTGTGTACACGAAATGTGCAAGACACGCATTTCACTTATCGTCGCTAGTGTAAATGATGGTTTAGGGATTTCTACCAGTTTACCTACCCGTAGATTTAATTATTTATTCGTATGGTCATTATACAAATATTGTATTGTGATGTAAGTGTTATGTATGGTGCCCCAGAAGATCAGTATAAACCTGTATAGTGTGGTGACAAAACCGTGTGCAGTAGTTGATTGGTTCGTCTTGGCAAAGCATTTACTTTAAGGTATAGGAAAACCACTAAAACCTAAACATGCCAACCCTTACCCACCTTAGTATTTACAAGTAAAAATATTAATTAAGTGAGTAAACATAAGGTTAGGTAAATAAGAACCTAAAATATAACAGCACAGTCATTGCATGACATATAATGGACTGGTCCAAGCGCCAGTCATGACAATGACGAAAAAATAGTAGATTAAAGAAATAGCAAAACAAAATAATGGAAAAACAGATAATCAAGACAAGAATGCAGAACATTGCTGAACTTCAGATATCCTTCAGATTCGTAAGCCATAATATTGCTTCATCCGTTAAATTATGAATGTTTGAAAACCTTTCTTTAAACTTCGTTAATTGTCAATCCTCTACAATATGGGTAACGGTCTCTGGTTCGTTTCCACAGGCACAATTTGGATTAGAAATCGCACCCCATTTGAACAATGTAGATCAAATAAACGCTTATTAACATTTAGATTCTACTGATTTTCTTAGAGAGACTAGATCCCTCCCTGTGGGAAAAAGTTATTACTTTGTGTGGGTGGTTGATAAAGAAATATTAGTAAAAGAGAGAATAATAAATACTGCCAATAATCATAGAATTATAAAAATTGATAAACAGGTAACAGCATCGAACAATTATGAAGATATGGTTGCGGAATTTAATAAATGTTTTGTGTTTTTTTGAAACCGTAAAAACATATAAAATAATGTCACACCTGGATTCCGGGTCTTTAATCTAAATTGTTAGTTTGTTTTAAGTAGGAATATTTTCTACTAAAGTTAAATAAAGTTTTAGTAATTTCCCTTCACAAAGTCTACAACTAAACCTCACATAAAAATTATAGGACAGTGTCTAAGATATATGAGGAATTTGTAAAGTAAGGAACTTTAAGGTACCTAAATCAGAATGAAACTATTTCTAACTACCAGTGATATCAGGGTTACGAAGGCTTATGTAGGCCTACTTTTGCTTGTAGCAGCTCTCAGAAATGCCATTTAGGCATGGGATCTAGACTATGTTTTGTTTTGAGGGCTATAAGTAACAAACGAACAGACATACACTTAATTGATGTAGATTCTTACATTTTTGAAGTTTATTCAGTACTACAGATGCGATATATAAAGAAACTAAAGAAATAACAAGCAATCTTGATAATGAAATCAAGTCATTACAATTTTTCTTAATTTTAAAACATTTTTCACATTTTTTGACTTTACTGATAAAGTTTGAAACAATAGGGTTTAGAAGTACGGTGCAAAATTTTTTGAATCATAATCTAATCAGTAACTAGTGTCGACTCGTGTTAACGACCACGTACGTTAATGCATTTGCATTAAGCAACTTTGTCGACAGATAAGTAAAAGCAGTTACATAAGTCGATTGTACAATAATTACAGCCAACTAAGTGTAAGCAAAAATAAAAATCTTGAATCGCCTGCTGTAAATTTGAAAAAGGTTGTACAATTGCAAACAAAAACCAATAATTACCCGACAGCTATTTCGTCCTTTCGGGACTCCTCAGCAGTTAGATGAATTTACCGTCATGTAATTTTCTACATTACTTTACTCCGGTTACATGAATACAACTCTGCAAAATCAAAGCTAGTATTTTATTTTTAAAATACATTTTTTTAAACAATTTTATATTACTCACGATTCAATTTTATACAAAATAACCGTTATGACAAAATTATAACTAACTATAGGAAGTAAGAGTTCCTTACTATTCCATCAATTTTAAGTTTCTAACTTTTTATTTAAACTGAAAAGTTTTTACGTACAGAACGAAAACATTGTAAGAAAACAATACTCGTATACGTTATTTAAGGTTATTATTCAGAAAATATAAAATTATTTATGTTCAAGATATTGTTTTCAATCTCTTCGGTTTTCTTATTCCTTTAAGCAAAACATTTATTACTTTCTCAAAACATTGTTCCTAATATGTATCCTTATATTTCAACAACAATATATTTTTTTTATATTGTAAGATTTTCGTTAAATATTAGAAATAAACCACTATTTTATGCGTACATGTTTTTAAGAATCCAACTAATCATTTTAACTAATTAATATTGATCTACTTTTATTGTCTTTAAGTTTGTTATGATTTATTATTAAAACGAACCTAAACCTAAAAAGAAGATAGTTGATGGAGTCATAGTATGATATAAAAATTTCAATCATTTTTTATCAAACGTTAAAAATCTTTCCGTGTTGTTATGAAATGTATAAATCCATGATTATTTAAAATAATGAGTAAACTTTTAAAGGGAATGTTCTTATAGTATTGAATACAATACGAAGTAATCAATATCTCCCTAATATTGTACGCCAGTTTCTTGGATGTCTGCCAAGGACGCCTCTTGACGTTCCTGACCGATACGATATTTTTAAGGAATATTACTTGAAAAAAATATTACCTGTTATCTTAAATGCATTATCGTAATTAGAATTACATTATTTAGGGACATTGTTTGATCAATAAACAGTTTACGATTAAGACATAAACTTAGACTTATTGATTTGTTATCTTTATTACAATATAATAACTCTAATTTCCAACAGTGATTTCTATCATTGTTTTACAGGAGTAAACTAAGCAAGTGTTTATGTTTAGGTTTAATGTTTTAAGTCAACACAATCTTAAGTTTATATATTATAAAACAAATATGTTTAAAATACTAGAATTACAAATGGTGAAGCTGAAGTTGTTTATTTAATTAACTGAATATTATTATATTACCATGTTTCTTTTCAAACTGAATAGATCGCTAAAATAATTTATTTTTATATAATATAATATTTTAATTAAAACTCGTTTTTTAAACTATAACCTATAAATTTAGTTGAACTCAAAATACAACTCTACTGCCAGTAACGGTTGAGATTAGTCTCTTAAAAAGTATATAGCAATCGTTATTCAAATTATTAATAATATACAGGGTATCCCTAAAATGTGTGGACATCACTTAACCACAGATTCTTGGGCTCAAAATAAGATGATTTAACCCAACTTACCTATATCCAAAAGTGCTTCGTTTAGCCAGTGTTCAGATTCAAAGTTCAAAAGAAAGTTTTTTTATTTTGCTTATAACAAAAGAACGAATTTGTCGATTTTGATGATATTTGGTATTGCATTCCTTACAGAAGTAGGTCATCTTTTAAGGTAATGTTAGTTATTATCAGTGTACCATTAGTGTACGAAACACGGGTAACCCGGCAAAAAAACACTCAAAAACTTTTTAATGTTAAAACCAATAACTTTTCAAAAAATAGTTTCAGATAGAGACAGTCAGTAGTAATATTTTCTGTTATTTGTTAATTGATGAGATCTTTTAAGGTTTAGACACAAAAAAATAAAATCTGAGGGACCGCGCACTGCATTTCTTAAAATAGATATTAATCTAGCAGTCTGGTGTTCTAAAAAATAAATGATATTGGTTATCAATTGTGAAGCGACTGAAATTGCTGTTGGTGTTACCTAGTGATCTTTAGCAGTGAATATTCTTCGTTATTTACGCAGTGATTGCTGTAAACTACACTTATGCTGAGCAAACGGATATGTTGATGGTTTTAGGATATTGCAAAAAATTTCCAAATCGTCGCTTGCCCAATCGTCAAACTTTTGCAAACATTGAAAGGAGTCTTTGCAAAACAGGAAACTTTGCATCGATTACAGCTGATCGTGGACGTGCTCGTACAATTCGCACACCCAGGTTAGAAGAACAAATTCTGGAAATAGTAGAAGAAAATCCAGAAATAAGTGCTCGATGCTTAGCATTGCAAGCAAGCGTTTCAAAGAATGTTGCTCGTAGAGTTCTTAAAGAACAATTGCTATATCTTTATCATGTACAAAATGTCTAAAAACTTTTGCCAGCTGATACCATTGCGCGTCTTGAGTTTTGTAGGTTCATTCAAGAAAGAAGAGCTGAAGATGTCAATTTTAATAGCAACATTCTCTTTACTGATGAGGCACGTTTCACGAGGAGGACAAATTTGCACAACGAACATGTGTATGCAGATGAAAATCCACATGTCATTAAGCAATGCCACTTCCAACATGAGTTTCGAATTAATGTATGGGTAGGGATAATCGGCAGTTTGATCATAAGCCCTGTCATTTTACCAAATCGTTTAAATAGAGAGAATTATTTACACTTTCTTGTAAACACCACCACATTTTACATTGAACGTTCGGAATCATGTACAGTTTCCTAACAAATAGATAAGCAGAGGAGCTGATGCTCCTACAAAATGGGCACCTCGTTCACCAGATTTAAATATTTGCGATTCTTTTGTGTGGGGAGCTCTAAAGAGTAAAGTGTATGCTCGTCCTATAAACACACAGGACGAACTTTGGGCCAGAGTACAAAACACTTTACAGTCTATTAAGAATGATGTAGAAATGTTACAACGAGTACAGTTCAATTTTTTGAGTCGAATCAACCTTTGCATCCAGGAAGGTAGTAGTCACATTGAGCATTTACTGTAGATCTAGTAAAGTACTTACCTACTTGTCACTAATAAATATCATAACAAAATGCCTCATCGTCATTTATTTTTTTAGAATACCAGACTGCTAGATAATATCTGTTTTAAGAAATGCAGTGCGCGGTCCCTCAAATTTTATTTTTTTGTGTCTAAACCTTAAAAAATCTCATCAATTAACAAGTAACAATAGTAGATTAATTTAATAGGAGTTAAACAATATCAATGTTAAGCTTAAAAGTTTGCAAATTAAGCGAAATAATTATATTTTTTAACTCCCAGTGAAATATATTATTTTTTCTTCAAGCGTATATTGCTAGTTTTCATGTGTTATTTTCAAATTTTCAAGGTTCTCGAGTGTTATACTGACGTTTTATTCTCGACGAATCAAGTTGGTACTTTGCTGTACATTATAATATGAGATAACCGAGGTACCAACCTCTAATTAGTTATCAAAACAAACGAACTGTTGCTTTTTAATGTTTAGACAGTAAAAAGCGTTTTTAGCGTCTGCCAGTAGTTCAATAATATGCCGTTTTATTGTCGCTTAAAGAAAAAAAAGTTTACTATTGAGTGTCTCTTTCTGAAACTATTTTTTGAAAAGTTATTGGTCTTAACATTAAAAAGTTTTTTGAGTGGTTTTGCTGGGTTACCCGTGTTTCGTACACTAATGGTCCACTGATAATAACTAACATCACCTTAAAAGATGACTTACATCTGTAAGGAGTGCAATATCTAATATCATTGTTAGAGAGATTGTTTATTAAATATCATAGACTTCGTATAGAAACACTAAAAGGAAATTTTATCTGAGAGACAAAACCCCTTATCTACAAAAAGGACACATTATTTAATTAAAACATTTGCTTGTTTTTCCAACTGAGAAATTGCTTCTTCTATACATTTTTTTTTATGGTAGATGGGTGCGACGCGTAAAGAAGTCGAAACATACATTAATTTTTTTCTCTTTTCTAGCTAATAGCAACTATTAGCTTGCAAAACTGATAGTTTTTTTAATGATGTCTATCTGCGTCTCTTCTTTCAAATTTTTAAAAAATATTTTTTCCATTTCAAATTGTACTTTGAACAATTTTTGTCATAATTTGCATCAGGGAAATTCTATGTTTTCTGATGCTTCAATTTTTTTTATTTATCTTATCCTAGAGCCTTTTTATTATGAAGTCTTGCTCTTCTTTCAGATCTTTTTTTTTCCATTTCTTTAATTTTTTTTCTTGGACTCACACCATGCAGTTTGGGCAATTCATAATGTTTTTCAATTAAATGAAACTACTGCCGCATTATATCTTCAAGTGAATGGACGTCTTTGTGAAAAATTGATCTCTCCCCACCCCCACCCCAACTTCGCAATAATACAATTCTATTGCTCCACCAGGTTACTATCAACATCTTCCATTATACTACGACTATGATTCGAGATATAAGAAACGATTTTATTAAACGGAAAAATAATTGTTAATGAGGAACATGATTCTTTCCTTCATTGCTTCTCTTACAAAAATATTTTGTTACACTTTGCATGAGATCCAAACACATAAAATAAATTTTTGTCTATGTATCTTATTTTAATACTGCAATAGCAGAAACTACTGCTGTTCGCAATCATTTAATATAATCACATAAAAAAATAATGAAAATAGAAAAACACAGAAATATTAATAATAACCTAAAATTTTCCGCAATGTGATGGAGTAGTGCTTTCTGTTGTAACAGATTTGAATTTGTTACAATAATTTTGCAACAAATTATTGCGACATTCTAAATTTTCTACAGTCAGAGTATTGGATGAATGGGACTCCAGAATTTTTATTGTACGTGTTACTGTCTCAGTCAGCTACCATTTTCTCATTACGAATGCCATACATTCTTTCACTCCATTTAATACCATCGGAGATACTTTGAGTTTCCAACGGAGTAGAAGCTCTACTATAATTTTTGTAACGTATACACTATGTCCAAGATAAGGATTCTCACTTTAGGGATCTCGGAAATAATAATAGATACAACTCCGGTTAAATAGAAAAAAAATTGTGTAATTAGGTGACCAATAAAAAACATTAAATCCGCAACTGTTTATTTGATAGCTGTCAAAATGCAACATTATTAGAACACTTTTTTATTACCAATGAGATGACCTATTTGTAATCCCGCAACCCGCTTCAATTACCGTAAAATTTCGAGTCTGATAAAAGGTATCACACTTCGAAAAGTTAGGTGTAAATTTTGTTTAAGGAAGACATGATTTATTTGTCAATAAATTGTGTTTTGAAAATAACACATTATTCTTTCCAAAAAAAAACTCTGACAAATATATCATGGCTAGAAAAATTTGAGATCTAACTTTTACAAAGTGTGATAGACACTCAAATCTTCTATGAAATTGTGAGACACCACTAGACTGGAAAACTTAAGCTTATTCCAAAAACCGATAAAATGCAATATGGCGTCCATAATTAAAATTAATATTGAGGCGGGTTGCGGGATAACAAAAGATGATTAAACCGTTTAAGAACCCGCTATTTTATTCGTCTTAAAAAAGCGTCTAAATAATGTCACATTTTGACAGCTATCAAATTAACCGGATATGGAATGCATTAATTTTATTAATTAACGGACAAGGCAACAGACAATAATATGCAAATCAAGAAACGAGAAAGTACAATACGGAAAACAGCAACATAGAATAGCAATAGTATAAAAGGAAAAAAAATACTATTAGAGGAAGAATTTGAAGAAATAGCAGTAGACACATTAAGAATAACGGAATGAAGAAAAAGAGGAAGGAGCTAGTACAATTAAAAATAACAATATAATAATTTACAATGAGCGTATATTGGCGGTTGAAGTGATAGAAACTATAACAAAGAGTATGAAAACAGTGGTGGTATATTACATACGAAGACAAGAAAGAAAATAATGACAAATTTTGGAATGATTTAACAGAAAGTATAAGACAAGTAAACGGAAATACATAATAGGAGACTTTAATAGCAGAGTCGGTGAAAGTGATGAGAAATACAAAGAGATACTAGGAAATTATGAAGAACGAAATAGAAATAGTAATGGAAGAAAAACGATAGATTTTTGCATTGTAAATGATTTAATAATAACAAATGCATTTTTGCACACAAAAAAATTTATAAATTCACAAGAGAGATGACAAGTAGGAATAAAATATCTTTAATTAACTATATATTAACCAAAAGAAAAAACAGAAGGACGGTAATGGATTCGAGAGTGAAAAGAGGTTTGGAAATTGATAGCAATCATTATCTAGTAGTGGCTAAAATCAGAGAAAGAAGAAAACGCAGACGAATACAAAAAACAATGAATTAGTACAGCTTGAATCAATTAAATATTACAAATTAAGAGATAAAAAAAGTAGCGGATCAATACGAAAAAATTATAAGCAAAAAACTTTAAGGATACGAAAACGAAATAAAAGAGAGAAGTGTTGAAAACGGGTGGATATAGTTTAAGAACATAGTACTAAATAAAACAGAAGAGATATGCTGGAAAACAAGAAAGAAAAATAATAGAAACACAGAACATGGTGGACAGAGGAAACTAAATTACAAATTAAGAAAAAAAAAGAAGGATTGAAAAGTTAGTTGTTGGTCAAGACTGAAGAAAAATACAAGAAATATAAACAAGAGCAAGAAACGACTTAACAATTGATCAAAAATGCGAAAGAAAAATAACGGAAGACTTCTGGAAAAAAAATTCAAAAAGATTCAAAAGGAAACCAAGATAGTTATTTGTTTAACTAGTCAGAGAAGTAACAGATTTACCGTCGCGGCTAGCATTTCATTGCCGAGGTGAAGCCGATTGTTTGTACAGTGTGATTAAAAAATCAATTTTAAAATGTAAACTTTTTATAAGTATCCGTTATAAAATATTTTTTCTAATTGTATGTTATAGGTAATAATTAAATCTTAGATTAGACCTTAATTTGTATACATAATAATATGTACCGAAAAATAAGAGATCACTGTTACTTTCAATTTGCTTCAATTTTTTTTATCAATTGATTGTCAATGAGATAGAGGTTAGTAGTTTCCATGTGCCTACTTAAATCACATTACTATTGCCGTTGCCAAGTAAAATCTGGGTTGTTGTGTACTTTTTCTCAATTGTTTAGTTGAAAATCACTATTCTTATCTGTTTATCTTAAGATGAAGTTGTTTGGAGAAGAGATTATTCTGTGTTTAAAGATATTTTTTAAAATAATGGAAAAATCTTAACACCTCCCGAAATTAAAGAATTGGCAAAAAATGCAGAATATACTTTGTTGCCTACAAAATCCAGAAAATTGTATGAAATATGTTATAGAAAATTTATGGATTATCGCATTATAAAAAAAATCGGATTAATTTGAAAAAACGTTTTACTAGCGTACTTTGCAGAATTAACCAAGAAATTGATATCTTCGACTTTATGGTGTACATATTTCTTTGTTGAAGACTACATTGCATATTAACAATACTATAGGTATATCTAAATATTTAGAACTGCGAGCCTATTTAAAGCGTCAATCAGATGGTTATCGTGCCAAAAAATCCCGAGTACTGCAGAAATCACAAATTCAGGAATTTTGTTGAAGCTTCATATAATATATATCTATCTACAAAGGTAAACGTTTAGAAATGATAAATTTTTAATTTAGTATTAAATAATAGTATATTAAATAACAAGTTTTATAAGGGTTGAATTGGCGCACGCGTCCCAGGTGTAGAAAACGAGCCGAAGGGGAGCCAATGCTCTTATAAAACGAGTTGTTTATGCTATTTTTTCTTATTTGCGCATCTTTTTTTTCTATTTTAATAGAAAAATTTTTTTTTAGATATAGGGAATTTTGTGTTGGTTGGTAATGCTCCCGCCAACTTTATTTTAAAATTTAATTTAAATTTCGTGTTTGTCATTTGAAACAAAAATATTATAAATTATTGTTACTTACTGTTAATAATGAGTGAAGAAATTTTTGTTTGCACTCCGACCGAAATTCGGCAAATTGCTGAAGCAACCACCCAAAATTTGTTACCCGACAAGTCAGAAGCGACATAAAAAAAACAATTTGCAAAGTTTGAAGATTGGCGAAAGGAAAATAAAATTCAAACCATCTCAGAAAATGTTCTCTTGGCTTACTTCGAGTCCCAGCGGCAAAAATATAAACCATCTACCCTGTGGACCATTTATCAATTAATATGAGCATTGACATTTCAAACTATGCAAAATTGCAAGCTCTCCTGAAAAGGACGTTTCAAGGCTATGTACTAAAGAAATCTAAGATCCTGGAAGAGTATGACACAAATAAATTTATTTGTGACGCAGAAAATCAGAAATACCTTGCAATGAAAGTATGTGGTATAATTCTTCCAGATATATCCATAAATCCCATAATATTTTTAGGTGATCTTAATTATTGCCACCTAATGTGGGGCTTTAAGACGCTTGAGGAACACGCCAACATGAGTGTGGATGACATTGAATTTAAGTCCAAATTGGTGACAATTTCAGTGCTTCAAAACAAAAACAATAAGCCCCTGATTGTTTGCAATCACAGAGGGAACATGGATTGCACTGATAAAAGAATATTATCAATTAAGACCCACAAAAAGTTACTCACCGGCGGTTTTTCCTGACCTATAGAAGTGGCAAATGCATAAATAGCCCTATTGTCATTAATGGGATGGGGGCTATTTGAAAAGAAATTGCTAGTTCTCTTCGGTTACCCAATCCAGAGCTTTATACTGGACACTGTTTCAGGTGATCTAGTGTGACTCATTTGGCCCCAACCAGTGGAGGTGATTTGCTGACTATTAAGAGGCACGGAGGTTGAAGTCAAATGCTGTAGAAAGTTACATCGATGCATCCCTAAAGAACAAAATTGATGTATCACAAAGCTTCGACCAATATACTGACGTTTCCTTACCTGGACCTTCCAGGGAGGAAAATCCATCTCTGCAGTTTAATTATGGTAGAGTAATAAAACTGTTACGGTTCACAATAATAGCAATGTTCCAAGCATAAATGTCCAAGCACACGATACATTAAATGTGACCATCAATGTTTACAACACATGTCCATGTAGCAAAAATAATTAAATTTTTCACTTCCTTATAATAAATTATAACCGTTTGTTCGTATGTACACTATCGCGTTATTTTTTTGTCACAAAATAATGAAATACGTATGCGACTCGACGTAAACTAGGTAACTAACAAAGCTTCTACTATTTAAATTTAGGAAATTTGAGACTCAAGCTCTCTGCAACACTCATAACACTTGGAGAGTAGTTGGGGTCGTACGTTGAAAACACCTTGTAATATGTAATACCATTGATTATAAAGGTAATACTTTCAGTAGAATAAGAAATTGTAATAAATCCACAAATATTTACTATAATTTTATTTTAAATAATTCATAAAGCAATACAAGTTCACAAGTACCTCCACTCTACCTATTCAATAACAAAGGTAAAAAAATACTGTATTATTATCATTTTCAATTATAGATAATGTAAGTGGTCACATGGGGGTTACCAATTTCTTGAAATTTGTGAACTTGGATGCGTCATATTGCTAAGTTTTGCCGTATTTACAATATTTGGTATTGTACCATTTCGTCCTTTTAAATAACAGAACTTGTCTTTCGAGTACTAGAAAATGAAATAAAAAAACAATGATTAATTCGACTGTACCTAAGTGTATGTCTTATTTATAGTATGTAACATAAAATTACAATTACTTCCGTGCAATTACAATTACTTATTTATTTAAAATAATTTACCCGATGTTGACTTGTCAGATGACAACTTCATCATCTCGAACTAGCACTACCAACCATACAAATGAAAATTATCCTAAATCTATTAAAGTACAGTCTACTCTTATAGATAGCTATAAACGACTCGGACTGAGAAACATTAATAAACGTATTATAGACGAAAATTAGAAAAACGATTTTTTATTGTAAGTTGCTTTAATTTTTGGCATAGCGGGAGCATGTAGAAGTGATGAGCTATACCAAATGGAAAAAGCTCAAATTGAAGATATGGGGGAAAAAATTATTTATGATTCTTCCTGACACAAAGACTAAAAACATTACGCTCATTTATGTGTAGTGGAACACTTAAACTTTTACAAAAAAATATGGGCTAGCAGGCTAGCTACCTACCTAAATTTTTTTTAAATACTATAATTGTAAGGCATTCAAACAACCGCTTGGTATCTATAAATTTGGAAAAATGCTAGAAGAAATTGCAAAATTTTTAAGATTACCAAATCCACAAGAATTTACTAGGCATTGTTTCGCAGAAGTTCTGCAATATAGTTAGTGAACTCTGAGGCAGATATAACCACGTTAAAGAGACATGGTGGCTGGAGATCATCAACAACAGCCAAAGGTTATATTGAAGACTCTATAACTGCAAAAATAAACGTTAATGAAAGACTTTTTTCGGATCCCAAAGAACAAAATATCGTCGGTTGTAGCACTAGTTCACAAATTAATAAAAATAATTATACTATGATTACACAAGGCACAACGGATTATCAAGCCAGTGGAGTACTGTTGGAAAATTTTTTGCAAATTACAATAAATATTTATAATAATCATTAATATATATTATATGTAGAATTTCATTTACTTACATTTTTGTCATGTTTTGTGTTATATTCTGTTTTAATTTAATTATGAATGTTACAGTTAAACTTTAAATAGTTAAATTTTGTCTATCTTTTTAACTATTTACTTATTTTGAACCAGTAATCTCTAATACCGCGACAAGTAACATTATTTTTTAAACTAAGAAAAATGCCAACAGTTAACTGTAACGGCATGTGTCTGTTAAAGTGCAAAGCGCTATCTAAGCGATAGCTTTAAGTTTGTATCACATGCTGTCGATAAAACCAAGATAGCAGCCTGTACAAAAGTACACAAGCAACAAAATAACACCTGATGCAGTTACAGTTAACTGTTGGCATTTTTCTTAGTTTATACTATTCATACGTGTCAATGTTTACACGAGATGTCGCAAGACACACATTTTACTTATTATTTTTTAACTTATTTTTAACCGGTCCAGAATGCCCCTAATAAGTTAAATTTATTCTACTAGTGACTAAATTTACTAGAACTACTTTTGGTTGGATACTCATGCAGAGCAAAATTTCAAAAAAAAAGAAAAAAATATTTTTTTTCTTCAAGCGACAATAAAACGTCATATTATTGAACTACTGGCAGACGCTAAAAACTCTTTTTACTGTCTAGACATTGAAAGCAAAACAGTTATTTTGTTTCCACAACGCTATATCGAGGTTGGTACCACGGTTATGTCATATTATGATGTAACAGTAAAGTACCAACTTGATTCGTCGAGAATAAAAAGTCACTATAAGACTCCGAGAATCTCGAAAATTTGAAAAATAACACATGAAAACTGCAATAAACGCTTGAAAGAAAAATAATATATTTCACTTGGAGTTAAAAAATATAATTGTTTCGCAAAATTTGCTGTCTCTGCTAACACCTCGCCAGCAAACTTTTAAGCTCAACAATTATATTGTTTAACTCCTAGTAAAAATAATCTACTATTTAATGCCTAGGCATTAAAAATCATTTTACTGCCTAGACAGTAAAAGTGTTACTTCTATGATCAATAAATGTCACTAAAACTAACGTTTAATGTAAATCGGAGAAAAACTATTTTATAGAACATTGAAAAAACAGAGGAAACACTGAATAATAATAAAAGGAGAAACACGAAAAATTTATTAGAAGAAATAAAAATAATGAAAAGATGGAAAGAACACTTTGAAAAATTACTAAAAGAAACAAGAAATTGGAGAGGGACGAGATAGCAAAAGAGACAGAGGAACATGTGATATGGATGGAAGAACTTGAAGAAGTAATAAAATCTAAAATACGGAAAGCTACAAAAAAATTAGACGACTGCGTTAAATCGTGTCAATTCACTAAAAAGGAAATAGAATGAATATGTACAAAAATATTAGAAAAATATTTAAAAAAAAAAGAATTAGAATGGTAACTGAAGAGACAATAGAAGAGTAAGAAAGTGGATTCAGACAAGGAAGAGGCGCATAGGATCACATATTCACAATAAACAAATAACAGAGAAAGCGTGAATAGAAAAAAGAATAGAGATATTTGTCATATTTGAATCTAGAGAAAGCGTTTGATGCGGTACCCAGAGTCACAGTGTGAAGGTTGCTAAAAGAAAGACAAGTAAGCACAAAGATGATTTAAATTATCTACAAAAGTTGCCAATGCGCAGTTGTGAGAGATAATAAAATATCTAAAACATTAAAAAAATACAGGATTAAAACAAGGGGGAACCTGAAGTCCACTGCTATTTATAATATTTATAGACGAAATAAACTAAAAAATGTAAAAATGCAAAGAGTCAAGGTATCGGAGGGAATATACGCAGATGACATCGTATTGATAGCGAAAAGTGAAAACGATTTACAAATAAATTTAAATAGTTGGAATTTAGTACTGAAAGAGAATAGATTTAGATAAATTGTAAATTTATAAATATTAAATATAGACATTATAGACACTACGAAATAAACTTATTTCTTAATCTTTGGATTAATTTCAACATTCCAAACACATTTAAATTACTCAAATTTTATTTTTAACGACCAACATTTTCACTTTTGTAATGTTTGCGGATAAATCCTTTTATAATGATAAATTTTTTAAAAAAATAAAATTTGGATAAATTTAAACAAATTCATATAAATGGTATTTTTTGACTTTTTAAAATTATTTACTGAAATTTTAAATAAAAATTGTTCCCAAATATTATTCCACTAGACTGATAGCAAAATTTTTAATAATAGTATTTCGGGTTTCTACTGAACTGCTAATGTTTCCACGATTTCTTTTGGTAGATAATTTATTGCTTTTTCCAATTTTCTAATTTTAAAAAAATGTTAAAACACTAATCACAGAAGAAAAATTAAAACACAAGAGTATTTTATAGGTGTAAATATTGAATAATGTAAACAGATTTTTTAAAACATTATTTAATACCGAGTTATTATGTGTCTCTTGCATCGTTAACATCAGTATATAAACAATAAAATAAACTTAATTCAAACACTCACCATTTCTTAAAAATGGGTAGTAGTTCAACAAAGGTTTTGAGTTAATTTATCTACAATATTTACTATTTCTAATAAGGAAACTATAATTCTAGAATGGATTAAATTCCTACAATTAGTTTTATTATTATTTGTTTTCTTTTATAAGATACTTCGATTTCGGAAGAGGTATAAAAAATTTCTTTTATTAAATGGTTAAATCGAAGTTTCTTATTAAAATAAAAACCAATTATTTATAATTCTAGGTTTTAAATGATTTTTTTTATGCAATCTAACTGACAATAAATTTGTGATTAATTCAAGTTATTCAGAAACCCAAAATATTAAAATTGTGTCAACAAAAAATTATATTAATTAAAATCTATTCTCATATGAAATATCTAGTTTACTGAATCTGAAACGCTGAAGAACAAACATCAAGTGTGTATTACCACTTACGCAGACCGTTTAATTAACGTTCAGGAATGCTCTACAAACATCCATAAAAAAAATTAAGAAACTTTTTTTATTAAACATAAAACGCTTCTTTATCGTATAAAACTCCGGTAATTTTAAAAATAACAACAAACAACAAATAATTTGAAGCATTATAATTGAAATTATTTATTAATTATTTTAAAATTAATTGATAATTAAGTAAACTCGCAAACTGCCCTTTCAGTAACGAAAACTTTGATCAAACTCACTATCGGTTTCTATTACATTCAATATTAACATGAAATTTGATTTTAATTGAAATACGGTTGTGATAAGTTAAGCAATAATAAATTTGGAACAAAACTGATTTATGTGTTTACAACTTTTATCTTACAAATTCATTAGTAATTCTTTTCTAGTTAAAATATTTTTTCCTTGCCTTAGTTCTAGCAGGGTTTTGTGAATATATTCAGAAATCCACGATTTGATTTATTAAAATAAAGAATCGATTTTTTAAACTACACGTCAATAACGCAAAAAAAAAAAATTTTGTAATATGTCAAAAAACCCTTTCCAATTTAATATCGAAGTAATTTAAGTTTAGGATGGCATAAATGAAATAATATTTTTTAAAAGCGTTCAATATTACATTTTTTTATAGAAAATTGCGAACGTATACGAATTCTTCAGAGAAATTGTAAATTTCAATTCGAACGAGTTTCAAATGGAAGTACGGAGTAGTCTTTGTTGTCCCTGCACACACTGCATGCATTTACATAAGTGTAGTTTTTTTTTAATGAAAGTAAAATGAAATTTTTTAGAAAGCATTGTAAGTATTTTTAAAATTTTTGTGATTGTATTATTTAGTATATCTCGTATTTGAAAATGTTAAGTTCAATCGATGGTTGTTAAATTTTTTACACAAAGGAAATATATGTCTTTTGTATCGACAGAAGCGTATACGTTATTCACATAAAGAATACTAAGTTTAAAATTTTCACAACAAAAGTAATAAAAGCTTCATATTTTTGAGGGATTTCTGAAATTTTGTTGCGAAATTTAAAAATAATTCTTTGTGTTCGGGTTAATAGTTAGAAATAGAAAAAAATTTGTTAAAATTGGCATTTTATGTTTGCATTTGCATAAAACATATAAATATTGGTAAAAACTCGAAAACTAAAAAAAAAATGTTTGAAGTCAATGTTTTTGTAAAATATTTTAAGTATGAGTAGATTGAAAAAATTTCAAAAATGAAAATTAAAATAATCACATTTTTCTTATAATCTGCCAGTATAAATTTTATAAATGTAGTTCAATTATTGGACAAAAGTTCTTTAATTCAATCGAGTGCCCATTTCAGAATCGGACACTGAATCCATTACTTTCAATGTCTTCATTTAAGTTTATTAATAGTGATAACATAATTAACAATAATGTTTGTTCAATTAAAACATGTTGTTACTGAGAATCACCACTTTGGTTTCCGGACCTGGTCATCAAGACCCTCCCGGATAATTAGGAAAAAATGTACACACTTAATTAATATTATTATATGTGAATACTAGGGTGGAGTAAGGGTTGGCATGTTTAGGTTTTAGTGGTTTTCCTAAACCTTGAAGTAAATTCTTTGCCAAGACGAACCAATCCACTATTGCACACGGTTTCGTCACCACACTGTACAGGTTTATATTGATCTTCTGGGGCACCATACATAACACTTACATCACAATACAATATTTAAAATGTTCCATCATCATCATCATCATCATCAAACAGCCCTTTCTTGTATCCACTGCTGGATATAGGCCCCTTAATCTCTTCCATGTGCTTCGATCCTGCGCCGTACCATCCAGTTTCCTGGCAACGCTTTTAGGTCATCGGTCCATCTCGTTAGAGGGCGTCCCCTATTTCGATACGCTTCCTGTGCTTGGTCTCCATTCCAATATTCGCTTGGTCCATCTGTTATCTGCAGTGTGGGACATGCCCACTGCCCAGTTCCATTTGAGTGTGGTTATTCTCTCTATTGCATCTACTACTTTTGTTGTTTGTCGTATTTCCCTGTTTGGGACTCTGTCTCTAATAGAAATGCCAAGCATTACCCAGTTCCATCGCCCTCTGTGCCCACACGGTTTTTGTGTATCGTTTTTCTGGTCAGTGTTAATGTTTCTTCCATAGGTCAATACAGGCAATATACACTGATCAAAAGTCTTTCTTTTAAGGCACGTTGGAAGGTCTGACTTGAACACATGGCTTAATTTTCCGAAGGCTACCCAGGTAAGCTCTTATGCGTCAAGGTTAAGTTCGATTGTTTGATTGTCTCTGCCTATGCAAATCCATGCCCCCAGATATTTGTTTTGGCACAGGTTGCTCAATTGCTTTTTCAGCTTAACAGCTATGCTTTCGCTGAGCACGAGGTTTGTCATAATTTGTGTTTTTGTGCCATGTTCATTTTTAGTCCCACCTCTCGGGAGGAGAGATAGAGCGTCTCCAACAAATCCCTGGCATCATCCATTTGGTTGGTCATCAAGACTATATCGTCGGCGAATCTCAGGTGACTGAGCCACTCGCCATTTATATTTATGCCCTTTTCATCCAGGTTAGCTCTTTTGCATGAATACTCTAGTAGCGTAGTGAAGAGTCTTGGCGATATGGTGTCTCCTTGTCTAACTCAAGTCCTATGGGGAATTTATTTGTTTGTTGATCTCCTACTCTTACTCTCGCTGTAGCATTTTTGTATATATGTTTTATTATATTTATGTAGCGGTGATCTATTCGACATTCCCGTTAAAGCTTCTAACATTTTTGTTCGATTTATTGTGTCGCCAGCCTTTTCGTAGTCAACAAATATCAACACCAAAGGTTTATTAGTATTCGGCACATTCTCCAATTAAGTTTTTATATACCAGTAGGTGATCGTTTGTGCCATATCCCGACCTAAAACCTGCCTGTTCTCTTTAAAGTTCCTAATTTATTTTTAGTCTCTTTGTGATTCTATCTTTGTAAAGATCTTGTACACATGAGAAAGTAGGCTTATAGGACGATAATTTGAGAGATCGGCAATATCCCCTTTTTGTGCAGCAGAATTACCTCTGCGTTGCTCCACTGAGTTGGCGTTGTCGCTTCTCCTAAGCATTTATTAAAGAGTCTAGTTTAGGGTACTAAGGAGTCCTTTTCCCCAGCACATTCTATTGCCTCGATCATCATTCCATCGTCTCCCGGAAAGATTTATTGTTCTTCATTTTCCTGTAGGGCCCCTTGTATCTCTTGCAGTGTGTTATATCCGGCATCTAACTACTGAGCCTTGGTTTCATTATCTCTGTTAAAGGTTGGTGTTCTTCTTGTTGTTCTGGTTCTCTCTAAACTTCTCGGTAAACCCTCTCGACAACCTCTAAATTTTTCTCTGTCGTTAACAACTTGTCCCTGTTTATCGCCCAATCTGTGTATGTTCTTCTTTCCCTTTGCCATGCTTTGTCTCAGAACTTTTAAACTTTTGTTTTTCTTCTATCACTCTGGATATTTCTCTCGTGTTGGTGTTGTCTGATGTGTTTTCCAATTTCTCTTTCAGAATCTGCTGGTTGAGGTTTCTCAGCTCTGCCAGGTTTGTATCATACTTGTCCCTAAGTTTCCTTCTTTCGGCCAAAAGGTTTTTTGTATGTTGGCTCAGTTTCTCATTTTTTTTCTTGTTCACTGGACATACATTCTCGGCCTCTTTCATAGCTGTCACTATGTTGGTGTTAATTTGTTCTATGTCCGTTTCTTCGAGGGTAGATAAGTTTTCATTAATGCAGTCTTGGTATAGTCTGATGTTTTCCGGGGGTGCCATTTCCTTTTTGTTTTGATGTATCATTTTTGTTCTTTCTTTCTTGATGTTGAAGCATACTCTTACTCGGACCATTTTATGGTCACTTCCAAGAGAACATTTATTCACAACTACGATGTCTTGTATAATCTCTTTTCTGTTAGTCATTATAAAATCTATTTCGTTCTTTGTTTTCCGTTTGGGCTTATCCAGGTCCATTTACGCTGAGGCTTTTTATCGAAGAATGAATTCATTGCATAAAGACGTTCCTGGTGTAAAAGTCAATGAGTTGATCTCCTTTCTCATTTCTTTCGCCATAACCAAAGTTGCCCATCGCTATTTTTGCATGATCTTTCTTGAAGCCCAGTTTGGCGTTAAAGTCCCCCATCAAGATCGTGTAATGCGTTTTTTGTTTTCGTAGAGCGGTTTTGACGTCTTCGTAGAATTCCTCGTTTTCTTCATCTGAATGGCTCGTTGTTGGTGCATATGCCTGTATGATTTTAAGTTTATATCTTGAGCTTAGCTTGAGAACTAAATAGATAACTCTCGGGCATACGCTTTCCGATCTTTATAATATCTGGTATATGTCTCTTATGTACGAAGAAACCGACTCCGCCATTTGATGAGCCTTCTTCTCCCCTGTAATGAAGCATATGGCCGGATTTAAGTATTTTTGCTCTTCTCCTCTACGTCTCATCTCGCTAATGCCGACCACATCCCACTTTATCTCTTTTAATTCTCCTTCCATTTCCAACAGCCTTGCCTCCGATAGGAGGGTTTGGACATTATAACAAGCAATATGCATCTGTCGTTTTCCGTGGTGGCCTGATCTTTTCCGGTGATTCTAGCACCCTCTGCTCCAACTCTGTTCCAGCCGCCACCTTGGCCGGGGATATGAGACCGCCGGGACTGAGGGTCGTGTTTTTAGGTTTGTCTGTCATGGTTTAAATGTAAGGGGTATATTAGCCGTTTCGCTACCACGCTGGCTAGTGCGGGTTGGTAGTGTGTTATTTTGAGGAGATACTGGGAATGGAATATTAGGTTTGGTGATGGGCTGAGGATGGGACAGTGGTTTCTTCCGTACGGTTTTGGAAGATGAACCAAGGCTCGCGTGGGCAGGGGCGCATCCCTGAAGTAGATCTATCACCTATCGGGACCATAGATAAGTATCTACCCGCTACCCATAATGTTCCATACGATTAAATAAATAAATAACTTCAATTGAAGTGCCTTTCTTTCCACGTTGCAATTTAAGAATGTTCCTCCGTAATTTTATTTATCTAGAAGTATTTGAGCTGCAAGCTTGAGTAGTTTTGGTATAGCTAGAGATGTTAACGGGCATTTATTTATATCGATTCTGAAAACACTTGTATAATACATCCAAAAATTTCATTTATTGCTTCGCCAGTATACCTTGCATTATTTGAATATTAGGTTTCAAAAATTGACAATTGTTATTCATTTAAGAATGACAAGTGTTCGCCACATACTCGTTAAGTTTTTAAGTCGACATTTTTTTATGCAACAGATCGGACCTTCCAGATTCTGTTAACCATTCTAAACACCTACAACAAAATGTTTGTAATTTACTTAAAATTTTTATGTAACCTTAACTCGCCTGGTTAATCTCTTTTGGGAAACTGAAAAAACTGATTCTACCAACATATTTAATAAATAAATAAATTCAGGTTATGTATTTGCAGTTATGGGATGGGGGCGCTGAATTTTAAACTAATGGCATTTTTTATTCAAATAATTTTATCGTGTTAGGTAATTTTAAGCTGTAAATACGTTAAAGATAATCTCTGGACATACAAATTATGTTTCACTCGTTTTTGTTAAACAACTATTCTTAGATTCTCAAAATTTAAAATTGGTCCATTATTAACCTAGGTTAACAATAGAGAAAAATTATTAACCCTAATAAGAAATTCAACTTCTCCAGTTGGCTAGGAGACGAATAATTGTCCACTTCACAGCTAGTAGTAGAAAAACATCATTATATCGAAAGCAAAACAAACATGTGTATAATAATGACAACAAAATAAAAAAACAAAATGGTGGAATAAAAAAATAAAACGAAGTTAAAATTAAGAAAGGATTATGGAAACAACATCTTGGAAGCAGATCAAACACGAACTATAATAGATATGTAAACAACAAGGAATAAAAGTGAAAAAATGATAAACGAGGCCAAGAATAAGTCCTGGGAGGTGTTTGGCGTAAAATGGAAGAAGACATGCAAACAAACCAAAAAGCTCTTTTTATAGAGTATGAAAAATTCAGAAATAAGGTAAACCAGTTAATAAAGCAAGTAGAATCAAATGAAAAATAAAGTGTTAGTAGATGAAGCGCAAATTAAGTGCAGATGGAGAGAATACTTTTGATGATTTATTAAATAAAGGTAAAAAAGCAGTAAAATCAACAAAGAAGAAAGAATTACTAGCAATAAAGAAAATAGAAAAGATCTTGTTCTGAAAGAGGAAGTTATAGAAGCAATTAAACATGCAAAAGGGTAAAGCTGCAGGTCATGATAAAGTAACATCTGAAATGATGAAGAATCTTAAAACATGGGATAAACATGCTATTAAGCATCTATAATAAAGCATGGAACGAAGGACAAATGCCTGATGACTGAAAAAAGGTATAATAATACCCATATATAAGAAAGGCGATAACAGAAACTGTTTGTCAAACTACAGAGGATAACAATACTAAGTAATGTGTTAAAGGCGTATGAATACATACTTCAAAAGATACTAAAGAGAATAATAGAAAAACAATAGAGCGAAACACAAAGGGGTTCAGGAAGGAGAAAAGCACACAGAGAAAGCTTTACAAGAAAAATTTACTTATATGGGAAAACGAACTAGAGAAGAAAAATCTAAGAATCAACATAAAATAAAACAAAAGTAATGATGATAGGCAAAAACAACAAAAATATTAACATAGAACTAAAACAAGGTCAATTAGAACAAGTAGATGAATGCAAATTAAATGATAGAAAGAGAAAGAAATATAAACAATGAAGTGAATAAAAGAATTAACAGCGCATCAAGAGTATATCATTGTTTAAAAGAAAACTATAATAACGAAAAGAGAAGTCAGCAGAAAAACAAAACTTACTGTTTACAAAACAATATTTAGACCAATCTATATATAGGAACGAGAGCTGGATGCTAACGACACCCCAAAAGAGTACAGTGCCAAGCAATAGATTTGAAATATCTCCGAGCAGCAAAGAGTAACAAGAAAGGACAGAATAACAACTGATACGATCAGAGAGGAATTAGACATCGAACATTAAGTTTAGAACTTTACCAGCTGCAAATAGTTTGGACATCTCAAACAGAATGCACACAAACAGGTAAGTTAAACAAGTTTGGGAAGCAAGAGTACAATAAATGAGACAAAAGGAAGAACAAGGGAAGACATGGAACAAAGAGATAAAACTAATATTAAACAAAAGGACCAAAACCTGGATTGAAGCGAAAAGTATGGCAAGAAACAAAATAGCATGGGCACAATTTGTATATGAAACAAATATATAATGTATTACTTATTATTGTACAATAATGTAACCCTACACCTAAGGGTAAAGCGTTCACCTACGTACGTATGTACGTAAATGTGAGGAACTTTGCCGACAGGTATGTAAAGCAGCTACATAGTCGATTATTCAATAATTATAACCAACATAACAGTTGGCAAATATAAAAATTTCGAATCGCCTGCAGTAAAGTACGCAAGAGGTTGTTCAATAGTAAACAAACACTGAGAATCACCCGACAGCTTTTTCGTCTGTTTGGAACTCTTCAGGAGTGAGAGAACTCGAGTGAAAGTTGTATGCCCTTATTGATCATACATACAGTGATGGGGATATCTAGTAGTTCATGAAATTCATTTTAGAAGTGACAGTAATTGTTAAAATAAGTTATTAGTGTTTGAATTTGAACGTGAAAAGATTGTATTGTTTAATTTGATCGTAAAATGGTCGAATTAAGTAAAAGAGAATGAATAGAAGTATTAATGATGATTGGGTATGGAGAGAGGAAAAGGACGCATCAAGAAGTTTGTGACCTTTTCAACATTGTTTATCCGAATGAACAGTTAGCAATTTACCAAAAATTGGACGGCTAAAAATTGCAACCTCATGAAGGTGTCGATCAAAATGTTGCTACATCTTTAGAAAAAAATCCACACTTCTCCACTACCGACTTCGCCAATATGCATGGAATTAGTCGTCGTTCAGTAGGACGGATATTAAAGCGAAAAAAATATTATCCATACAAAATTCGCCTTGTTCAAGAACTCTCCGAAGACGATTTTGACAGACGTTTAGCAATGATAATAATTTTATAAGAAATGGTGTTTTCAGACGAGGCTACATTTGCCTTAAACTGTGCGAGTTAATCCACATAACTGCCGCTACTGGTCGCAAAGTAATCCTCATTGGGTACAAGAGGCTCATACACAACATCCCCAAAAATTAAACGTTTGGGCCGGCATTTATAACAACGGAGTCGTGGGACTCTTCTTCCTACAAAAAACGGAGATAGGTATTTACAGCTCTTAGAGACACAAGTGATTCCGGCATTGGAAGTAAATAGACAATTACCAAATAATATCTGGTTTCAGCAGGATGGAGCACCACCCCATTACGCTCGCATTGTTTGAGATTATTTAGATAGGACATTTCATCACAGGTAGATTGGAAGAATGGGTACTTATGAATGGCCTGCACGAAGTCCCGACCTTAATCCACTAGACTATTTTGTGTGCGATTATTTAAAGTCTAAGGTTTATGTTGATAGACGAAATAATTTTCAAAAATTAGCTACAAGAATATCTCAAGAGGTACAGAGAATTCTACCAGAAGTAATAGCTAATGTTACTAGAGAATTTACAAACCGACTTACTTATTGTCAAGAAGTAATTGGTGCTCAGTTTGAACATCTAATACATTAAGTTTAGTTTAGTTAAGTTTCAATGTTTTGAAAATCACTTAGTTTTAGTTAATAATTATGATTATTTATTTCTTTAATGGATATTTGATTTTTACTTCCTTTAATTACTTTTCTGTTAATATCTCGGTAGGTAGTGAAATAAAAAATATCGTACCCAATATTTTTGTACTCGTAATAAAATGTTTTATCAGAAACTAAAATAATATACAGAATGTTCTATTGCAAATTTTAAAATCAACATTACTTCCGGTAAAACCGGAAGTTCAAAAATTAAAAATATGAAAACAACCAGGCAATCTACTGCAGTATCCACCTTTCAAATTTTATTTTGATATCTCTAATAATTCCAGAGATATTTACTGGTTCCACACATTTGCCCATCACTGTATAAACATTGTACTGTACTATATGTGTGCAAATTTTAAGGAAAATCGTTAGACCTGTTTTCGTAAAAATGCATTCCTTAATTTAACATCCTATTTTTGCAGGAGTCAAAAAAAGTAGGTATTTCTGAGGTATCTCCGCATACAGAGATATACATTTTTTTACAAAGCACGATATAATACTTTCTTTCAAAGTATGCGAGAAAGCAAAAGAAAATATTTGTATTAAATTCTACAAACTAAAAACCATGAACAGGTTAAAAACATTCGTTGTTGCTCAAGATTTTTTTTAGATTCTTGGTTGCGGTTTCACATAAATAAATAAACAACATACATCCTATAATGTCACTGACACACAACTTTGACGTTTTACTATCTTCACAAAAAATTAGATAAAACACAAGTCGTAAAATACGGAATCTTATCTTAACAGTTGTTTCTAAAAGTTTATTCACTGAATGCTTGAAATAAACCAAAGGAATCTTACAAGTTTTAATCTAAGAAGCATAAAATTTAAAAGGAATTAAATTAAAATGGTTCTTAGAAAATAAAACAAAACTAATATCAAACAAACAAAAAACTAGATAAAATTCCATATTATTTTATCACGTAGGCATAAAATATAAAGTGTTTTACAAAAAGTTCAAAAGTCTTAAATAAATTGAATGTCTAAAAATGTAATTGAATATAAAATATATTTAATAATTTTATTTATTAATAAAATTGATTTGTGATCATGTTTTTTTACAGTTTTTCAACTTTAAGCAGAAATTGTGGTTTCGGCTTTCGATTCTGCTACGGTAAAAAATTCCTGTAGTTAATTTTAAAATAAAATTAAGGAATATAAACTTAAAGGAACACTGAACTCTATTCTAATAAAAACAACGTTTTTTTTTTATCTCCAATTAACTAATTCTATCACGGAGGAAATGAGATAGGGAACCTTTCAAGAGTTGTCTTAGTACTCAATTTCCTTTCTATGGGATTAAATTAAATAAATGTATTTATTTAAAAGCGTAAAATTTAATATTCAAAGATAAGGAAAGGTCTTGAATTTCATTGTGATCCTGTCGCAGCATTAATATTTATTGTTTTTGTTATCCTTAATAATTACTTCTTGTTTCTATTTTCAATGACTAACTTTTTTGTTTTGTAGGTAATTATTTATTTTTATTTTATTTCTGAGTACGTCTAGTCAAAACATAAATTAAAACATTACCAATTAAAACATGAGATGAATTTAATCAGAATTTTAAAAATATTGACCAAATATTCATAAATAAATTTATTTTTATTATACCCTAAAAGGTTTTTACAAAACTCAACCACGTATTTTTCATACCAAAATAAGTCGATTTAACAAAATTTAGCTAAAATGTGCTTAGTTTTTTTACTAAAAAAAATGGTTATCCGTCTATGAATTGATTTTTGACCCCATTTTAGTATAATTTCTTTCTGACCCATAAAACTGGGTAAGCGTACCAAATTTTTTCAAATTTTTTTAAGGCGTTTCAGGTTTTTGAAAAGAAAAAGAAATTAATGCTATTATTTAAAGAATGCGATTTTTGCAATGTAAGCCTGTAATTCTGTGTACAAATCGAAGCAAGCGTAAGATCGTAGCCTAAAAATTTTTAATTTTGTCAAAATTTCGGTTATGGTTTATTGTAAACCCTTAGAGACAGACCTTAAAAAATTTTATGAGCCATAAAATTGCAAATAATACCAATCTGTAAAATATTTTGCTACGATATTACGATTTGTAGGTACATATATATGTAATTTTTTTTTGGTTTCTATCACGTCGGAAGTTTTCTTTGACTTACGTTTACTTTTTGTTACGAGTTGCTCAGTCGAAAAAGTTTCTTCCAGGTTCTTTGATTAGAGAATAAAGAATAAATATTAACGGGTTCTATTTAACAACAAAATTTACAACAAAATTATTATCAGACAATAAACACAAAATAAAATTAACAAGAACAAAATATCAGAACGACAAAAAAAAATATAACACGGTAAACATGGTGCTACTAAGAAAGATACTTGCGTCATTATTTTCCAATGTACGAAATAACGTACTGATCAATAAGACATAAATAAATATGTGTAAAATAAACAGAAAAAATGTACAATATGCGTTATGAATAAAGTTGCTAAATTGACTTCAATTTCCTTTAAATTGACGTTCTGTCAAATGTCGGTCACTGTCATTCTTGGTTCATTCTGTATTTTTGGTTATTAATTGCTGTCAAATGTTACTTTTTAAGGATAGTATTTCAATTGTCAACTGACAATCACATATCTTGCTCATACTGTTTTAGTTACTTTCTAATTGTAACCAGTAACTAAATAATAAATGATCAAACTGACTCAAAAGTTTTTAATATTGATTCATATGCTTATGACGCAGAAATTTTCTTTCTTGGCAAGAAGTTTAACAAGGAACTTATATAAATAACAAAAAGTTTTTTACTTTTATTAGAGATTTTTTATAATCTTCCAAGTTTCTTCTTTTTATATTGAACCACCAGTCCTCTAAAATTGCAGCTCATTTTGCAACAGATTTCTCTTCTTTAATCCGATAGGTTTTTTTTGCAAAATTCCACACTGTTTCCTTAAACTTTTTGGTATTTGATGGAGTTAAATTTTTTACCTTTTTTTCTAATTTGTAGTTTTTCTTTTAAATTGCAACTATTCTTTTCAAAGTAAAAAACCCACACGGTGCTAATGACAGTTCAAATAACGAAAAACGTCATATTTACTTAATATTTTTTTATATACAGGGTTATTCACGTTGTACGACACTAAAGATTATGGCTATACCCTTTGATTTTGAAATTAGTTTTTTTTGTGGAATAGATAGGGACCATCGGAGGTACATTTAAAATTATATTCATGATATACAGGGTGTTCGAAAAACATAAAACATATCAAAGTTGTATTTTTAAATGGAACACTCCATATATCTTTACATTTTCGGATTTCACGATTAAAACAAAAGTGAGTTTTATAAAGGTTTACTTTTATCTAAATCTAAAGGTTTTTTAAATATTTCGTATTTTGTGAAAATGTAGTACCAACTTGACACGTTTGAATTTTCGATTTTTATACCTGATTTTGAGACTAAATTTGACCTGAGTTCTACTAACTGAGTAGGTTTTGTGTCGTACTTGTAAAAAACTTAATAACGTATACAGGGTGTTCAAAAAATGTAACAAAATAATTACAAGTTTGAAATGATAATAACTTGTTTATTTCAAATAGAACACCCTGTTTAATGTCATCAGCAGTTGCAGAATTTAATTCTCTATCGGTTACTATTATACTTCCCTATACTTAACTGTTTACGTTCTCATGGAAAATGCATATTTTCGAAGCAACAAACAACAGGTTTAATTCAAAACTATTTTATTAACAGTGAGTATATGACATAGTGTATCTATGACATAGTCGGCTATGACAATTATTTTTCATAACAATTGGTTTCTGTTATTTAGTCTGTGGTGGTAGTTTGTGACTTCTGTTCTTGATTTTTATTAAAAATGACAATCTATAACAAAGAAGAATGAATTGACATGATTTTTATCTTTGGAGAGTGCCTGCAAAACTGTTTATTGGCATCACGAATTTACGTTGAGAGATTTCCTGACCGGAATCATCCAAAAAAATTTGTTTTCGAAAGAAACTGGGAGTGTCCAGTACAAAAAACCCACAAAAAAAACCTGTGACACAAAACGAAGAAATTGAACATACAGTTATTGCGTCTCTAATCGAAAATCCCCATATTGGACAAAATCAAATTGCACAGAATACAAACATCAGTCAAGTGAGTGTCTCGAGGATTCTTAAAAAACATAATTTTCATGATTATAAAATCTAGCTTCACCAACAACTTTCGGAAAATGATGTCGGGAATCGAGTTGCATTTTGTATGTAGGTGTTGGATAATGTGGCAGAAAATGAAATCTTTTTTAATCTTGTTATGTTTAGTGACAAGTGCACATTTCACAATAATAGATCCGTTAATAGGAATAACTACCATTATTATTCTGATTTTAACCCGCATCAATTTCGCATAGTTGATAATCAACACAGATGGTCAGTGAACGTTTGGAGCGGAATTATGGGTCGTTATTTAATTGGTCCCTATTTTTTTGATGAGCATTTAAACAAAAGATTATTTTTGAAATTTTTGATTAATCAGTTTCCAATTTTATTAGACGAGATTCCCTAGACATAAGGGCAAGTATGTGGTTGCAGATGGATGGAGCTCCCGCACATTTTCATCGTGATGTACGAGAATTTTTAAATGTTTATTTCCAAAATCGGTGGATTGGAAGAAATGGCTCTTAAAATTGGCTACCGCGATCGCCTGACTTGACTCCACCAGATTTTTTTTATGGGGATATGTAAAAACAACTGTTTACAACACATCTACAACAACACCAGATGATATGAAGGAGCGAATCAGAGAAGCTTCCCGAAATATAGACCCAGAAATGTTGGCAAATATTGCTGAAGGTTTCAACAAAAGAATGCGTTTGTGTTTAGAGTCAGGCGGTCGTCATTTTGAACATTTGCTATAAGCTCCTATTTTTGTTTTTTTTTTTTTTTTATTCAAATTAGTCTACAATACTTAAAAATCAAGTACACGCTGCTAATAAAATAGTTTTGTATTAAACCTGTTATTTGTTGCTTGGAAAATATGCATTTTCCATGAGAACGTGAACAGTTAGGTATAGGAAGTGTAATAGTAACCGATACAGAATTAAATTCTGGAACTGCTGATGACATAAAATACAAGGTCTTCTATTTAAAATAAACAAGTTATTATCATTTAACACTTGTAATTATTCAGTCACATTTTTTAAACACCCTGTACAAGTTATTAAATTTTTTACAAGTACGACACAAAACCTACTTAGTTAGTAGAACTCGAGCCAAATTTAGTCTCAAAATCAGGTATAAAAATCAAAAATTCAAACGTGTCAAGTTGGTACTACATTTTCACAAATACGAAATATTTAAAAAACCTTCAGGTTTAGATAAGGTAAACCTTTATAAAACTCACTTTTATTTTAATCGTAGAATCCAAAAATGTAAAATATATGGGGTGTTCTATTTAAAAAAACTTTGATAAGTTTTTATGTTTTTTGAACACCCTTATATCATTAATATAATTTTAAAATGTACCTCAATGGTCCCTATCTATTTCACAAAAAAAACTAATCTTAAAATCAAAGAATATAACTATAATCTTTCGTGTTGTACAACGTGAATGATTTTAATTTATCCAACTGTAAGTTTTTGCGCAAAAACAAAAATACGAAACAAATTTAATAGCTCATTAATAATTCATTTGTTTTTTAATTACAATGCGCTAAAAGTTTTGTGTAATTAATAAGGATTAAAAATTTAAAAAGAGTATTTAAAATTAAATTCAATTGACTCAGCATATCTTTTATCAGTGAATTTATGTTATATTTTCTTCTTAGATTCACCTTGCAAAATCCTTCCCGATTTAAAGAAAAACTCAGCAGATTTATCTTTTCCAACTGAGTCTAAAGCGAATAAATTGTTTATGTAAATAATAACCACAATACAAATAAATAAATAATCACAATTACATAAAAATACATAAAAATGATGTTTTAATTATAAGTTGTATTGTTACACCACGAAATTTGAAAAACCAGATTTGTGGTTAACAAATTTTCCGGCTAGCTAACGGCATGGGGCGGGTTAAAAATTTTGTCTCTCACTCGCCTTTACGAGGGCTAAAAGGTTCTCAGTCACAGTCGGGTTTGTCAGGCGCCACCCTAATCTTTGCAGTACTTAAATCAAATGCTTACCAAAGAAAGGGAGAAACGTAAATACTTGAAATAAAAGAATAAAATCATTACGACCGGTATTCTATTAATTTATACTTCTACAACTTTGCCTTTCGGCGCTTAACTAACAACAAAAAAAAATAATTACAAACATGTAAAACGGCCAAACTACCCCGGTACCGGGCGCGACGGAAGGGTTCTTTGTTCACCGCGTACATAACTCTAATACACAAGGGGTTCAATCATGCAGAACCAGAACTTGTTACAATAACCTAAAAGCTAATCTTATCCTAGACAGTACCAATTTAAACTCCAATACACGTACTCACAACGATAGTCACCAATTCACGAAAGTTTCTGAAGAATATGGAAGGGTACTTACAGTTGAGGATTGTTTTCTTTCTTCTAATCCACAAACAGCGTAGTTTTTCTTCCAATACGGGAGTAATCCAATTTCAATCCCAATGCAATTACTAATGCATTCTTAAGATTTTCGCGCGCTCAGAGATTGTTCATAACCCGCGTTGCGGCTATTTCGATTGTTTCATAACATCGAAGGAAATTCTCTTAATAGCGACGGAATGAAAGTTCCATTTATTTTACGTGCACTAAACTTTTATTTTAGGTTCACGCACATGATTTACGACACTTGAGTTCTGACGCGATTGTTAAGATTTATTTAACATTAATCTGCTATGTCGTTGCGTAACTAATTAGCAACCAACCACCTTATAGGTTCGGAGTCTACTTAAGAACTACTTAAAAACTAACATTCGTTAAGAAAGCGTAACCTTTCTCATTGTTTTTTTTTCCACACCACCAACGTTACAAAAAAATTTACTGTGCTACACTTTTCTTAGAATTAACAAACGAAACCGCTTACCTAGAATCTTTGACCGTGGGCGCAAATCCGTGTGTTATTTCTATTTTAAATAAACATATCTTAATTTTACTGATAACGCCGGCACACCGACCGTAATTCGTAGAACCAAAACAAAACACCATTGTTCCAGCACACCAAACACAAAACGCGAAGTACAATTCTAAGAAATCGACTGGTGAGAACTATGAAATCGGCATTTTCCACAACAACCTAATTACTCAAACGTGACGATAACATCCTTTATAGATCTGAATTAAGAAAACTATCAAATGACTGAAAACAATATTCCAACAAATTTGACCCTGAACACACGTATAACTCAATGGAAATGAAATTCGTTATAACTACAGTCTAATTCAATTCAAAAGAGCATAACCGGACCAAAATAATCTGCGCTTACAAAAAAAAACAATTTTTCACCAAAAAGAGATGACAGTATTTAATATAATTTTCTGAGTGTATTTAACCGATTGACCTCAACTTGGTCTCGTTTTACGTGAGATTCCCATTTTCAAAAAAATATATACATATTATGTTTACATATAAATTTTTTTGTTTAGTTTGATGCATACTTTTAAGAATAATATAAAATATTTGTTGTTTTATAATTACACTTCGAGATATGATCCCTCAAAGTTAGTTGATTTTCAAAAAATAGGGATTTTTAAATAGTTTCAACTTTTTTCTTTGAACTTCGATTTACTTAAAAAACGACGTCGTTTATGATAATGTATCATATGATGTTATGACTTGTGTTATTCAGTTTATAAGAACATCTGTTGAAAAAATATTTGATGAATAATTTAATTGTTAATAGCTGGCGATAAATCATCAAAACCTGATACCGTTGCTGATAACATTTTATTAAGGCTAAATGCAGTTTTACGACGATGAAATTTGTAGTTCGCATTTTATAAGCTGGCGTCTACCAAGTACAGTTTCATTTTTTTATGAAGAGTGGGGGTTCTCCATAAAGCACAATATTTAACTTTAGGTTGCGCCTCTTTTACTCAATGCTTATAGTACAAATTAGGTTTAATTATTTGGTACTAATTTCGGCAACGATCAAATGTAAAATAATTTATTTAGGATACGTTTACAAATTTCACTTTTAATTGAGTGTGTTTATAGATCAAATTTTTCTACGTCACTTCATTTAAACAACAGTACGTTCAAGTATAAAAAGAGTTTAGAATTGATTTTTATTTATATTAATTACAAAATTTTTATGCATGAGTTCTTTTAGTGAACGTATTATTATTGAAGTTCACGAATAGTTATGAAACTGAGAGTTTTTACTGTAATTAATAATAAATTAAAAATATTTACATTGTTAACATGTACTATTTTGCAGAAGAATATCGCTGAACAAAAGTTTACAGAAAAAAGATACAGAGAAATAAACAATAAAATCCGCTGTAAATTTTTAATAAATTGTTAATAACTTTTAAAACGATGTCTATTTTTAGGCGAAACCATACATTAATATTTCAGAGGGATGTCCAGAATTTTTTTTAAAGTAGGTAGACAGTCTTTGAAAAAATGCCGGAGTGACAGGGCTATAACAATTAAAATAAATTATATGTGCGTTTAAAACTGTATTAAGGTACATCTACGCTTATTAATATGCATTTTTGACTTAATTAAAACATTGAAGTAAAGCATCTAATGCAACGTATTGGTTTCTTTCCACACATTTTACCGCAACCCATTGACCTAAATTAATATTGCATTAAAACCTCCGCATCTTGCTGTAATAATTTATTTAGGCTTCTACCTCAACTTTAAAATATTTTCGTTTTTAATTAATATAAAGCAAACAGGCTTTAAATTAAACTAAGAAATATTTTAATTTGTTCTTGATTAAACGTATTGCGTAGTTTTTCCAGTAAAGTATTGGACCGGAAAACGTTTAATGTAAAAAGTTTACGTTATGTGGCGTTTTCAGAATTGTGTTCGAAGTTGTGGGGGCTTAAAGTGATGGCAAAAATTAAATAAAAGATGTCACAGATAACTTCGGCGACATAGAAACTTTTGAAATTTTACGAGTTTTTTTTACCTAATAACGAATTGATCAGAAATCAATAAGTTTCGTATTGTTAACGTGATTAAGGTCCCTACTTTGTATGAAAAAAGGAAAACTTTTGCACGCACACCTAACACACGCACGGAAAAGAAGAAAAAAAAGGAAGAAAAGAAAAGGAAGAAGAGAAGGAAAAGGAAAAAAGAAGGAAGGAAGGAAGGAAGAAGGAGAAGGAAGAAAGGAAAAAAGAAAATATATATATATATATATATATATATATATATAGCAATATATAACTATGTAACTATATATATATATGTATATATATATATATATATATGTATGTAGCATATATATATATAGCTATATATATGAAAAATATAACAAACATATATGCCTTAGCCTTAGCTCTACTTATCTATATATATATATATATACTATATATATATATATATATATATATATATATATATATATATATATATATATATATATATATATATATATATATATATATATATATATATATATATATATTTAAATATATATATATATATATATATATATATATATATATATATATATATATATAAATATATATAATATATATATATATATATATATATATATATATATATATATATATATATATATATATATATATATAGTATCTCTATATATATATATATATATATATATATATATATATATATATATATATATATATATATATATATATATATATATATATATATATATATATATATATATATATATATATATATATATATATATATATATATATATATATATATATATATATATATATATATATATATATATATATAAATATATATAAATATATATATATATATATATACTCCACCACTTTCTACTCTACCTTTCGGTGGTGTTGTTGTTGTTGATTTGAAGAAGGGGTGTTGCACGTTTTACAACTTCCCTGTATACCTGCTCTCTGCTGTTTTTCACTGTTCTTCTTTCTTCTTTCTGCCACGCCTGCCCCGCGCCTTGCCTTTGCATTTACTGCACACCTGCCTGCCTGCACACACCCACATGCCTGCCCCCACACTGGCTGCCCGCGCGCTTGCACCACTGCGCCGCCGCACGCCCCACCTGCACCCTGCCCACACCTGCCTGCCACCTGCCTGCCTTTCCACCCTGCCGCGCATGCCTGCACGCACCCCGCACCACCGCCTGCCCGCGCGCGCCGATGTGAATGATGTACTGTGTTCCGTAATGGTGCCAAGCGTGTGCCGCGCGCGCGCGCGCCCGCTAAGCCAGGAGAAACGTTGGTGCGCGTTGTTGTTTTGTTGTTGTTGTTGTTGTTGTTGTTGTTGACATTGTTGTTGTTGTTGTTGTTATTTTATTGTTGTTATTGTTGTTGTTTGTTGTTGTTGTTGGGATGAGATGATATGAAGAGATGATGAGCGATATTGATATAAGAGGAGGGGGGGGGTGGGATTATGAGTGAGATCAGATGAGAGATATGATGTGATGAGTGATGTGATTCCATTGTTATTACCGCCTATAGTATTCCTTCCTGCCACAATGCCGCCTGTAACGTGCCGTAGCCGCCGTGCCGCGCGTTGTTCC